>SMGU01005461.1:0-12238 GCA_004348175.1 Puccinia novopanici
TAATTGAAATCCAGCATAAGTCTCCTCTCTCATAATAAGATTTGAAATATATATGTACATATTCATTTTATGTGTACATCTTATATGTAACTATGATATGTACATATTTACTGTTCAGTCTACAGTAATAATTATTCTTCAATACTGCTTGTGGTTCTTTTGAGTTATGACAAAGTACCAGAAGGAGTATGAATTTGAGGGTGGGCCCAGTGGGTAACCCTAGGTAAAATTACGTGGGAAATCCATTTCTGGAATAATATTCAAGGATTTCTTAATATTAAATAAGATAAAATATTAATATTACAATATGCAGTCTTTTGGATACTCTAAAGTATCTCTAAGGCTGACATGGGAAGCCTGCGAAGTTCTCATTTCGCGGGGAATATGTTTACCCTACAAGCGTGCTTCTTGCGCGGCGGCTTGACATGCTTCATACGTAGTCTTGGAGGCGTAGCAGAAGGAAGGAACCCGTGCTTAGCCACAACGAAACTCCATACAAGCAATCCCTCTGCAACCCTACGATCGGGTCTTACCCTCCCGCCTCCCACCCACTCAAGAAGAGTGACGTTCTCATGTTCACTTCTTGTAGGCCGCGGGAACTATAGCAGGGGTTGGCTGAAACACACGGCGAGGAAATCTTGTCGCCGTGACGAATATACATACCAACACCTGATATATATTCGTATAAACCTAGTATCCATTCTTCCTTGAACTTGTGGCTGATACACATTGGAGTGTGTTCGGAACTTCGGCGTGTATTCCATGGCTATCACATCGGCACGTCTCTTCTCGAAGGGGCCGTTTCAGGTAGTATTGGGCATCACGACACCCATAAATATACGATGATCCTGCCCACCCTGCGGACTCCCATAGTATGTCCTTACTCTACTGGTTTGCCGGTTTTACGCCTTGAATCCCAATCGTTGTCTATACTTTTTGTCAATCTCCTAACCTCTTATCATGCCATCCTGGCGTTCTGTCCTGATGATCCTGCTGGTAAGCCTCACCTCCATTTCGGTGGCGCCCCGGCCAGAAACCGGCAGGCCCAGCTTGAGGCGAAGGGACCCCGCCTTGTCGACATCTCCGTCGGAAAACTGCGCTCCGGTATACACCCAGTGTCCTCAAGATCTTTTTGTTCGGGCGCCAAACGAAAAGGGAACTGGGCAGGTATTTATTTCCGATTCCTTTCCTGATCCTCTTCAGCAAGGAAACTGACGGTCATGATGGGGTCCTGAAGACTCAACTGGGCAAGGGGGAAGCGACTTACATCAAAGAAAAAGCCGCCCAATCCATTCCCTTGTGGCAGAAGTATCTGGAGAACGTCAACCTGGAAAACTTCAACGTCGAGGAGTTCTTAAAGCCCGCGAAGCAGAATGGAGGGGTCGCCGCCCTCACCCTACCCAATCTTGGTTTCTCACTTAGTGGCGGCTTGGAGCGTGCGTTGTGCTTCAGTGGATCAATTCTCGACTCTTTCGACGCCAGGAACGACAAAGCTAACGAGGCGAAAGTCGGCGGCATCCTTCAACTCGCCAATTACGCTGTCGCCGTTTCTGGGTACGTTCTTTTTTTGTTTTTTGCCATCGCTCTTGGATCTCATTCTGTAAAAAATTTGTTCTGACACTCAGCCCCTCTCACAGTGCCAGTTGGCTGTTAGGATCTTGGGTACGCAGATTAAGAAGTTCAAATGTATGTGATTAGCAGCACGGAAAGATGAACAGACATTCCCATTTGAGCATTCAGGCCACCTCAAACTTCCCCCGCATCTCCACGATGGTCCCCAGTTGGCGATTGTCGGAAGCAAATGACTTGTGGGACTGGAACATTGCTAAGGATTACTGGTCGCATTATCGCACCATTAAGGAGAAACATAAGGCCGGGTTCCCTGTTAGTATTGTCGAGTGAGTACTAGCCTCCAAGGTTCCACATTAACTATCCTTTTCCCCATGTACCATCACATCACATTAACGCTGATTGATTTCGGGTTGCTCTGCAAGTTATTGGGGAAGAATTATTTCCCAGCACTTCATGTAAGTTGGTACTTCAGTCCACGAAAGGCTTGAATGAGCTGTACCATCTATTGACACCATTCACGTTGTGTGGCCATCCCAGAAACGAGCTGGAAAAAAAGACGTCGCAGAAGGGGAAAGCAGTACTTTGGTCGTCCATTCGGCAAACGCCACAATATAAAACCGCGACGCGCCGTTTGTGATGGCTGTGACAACCAGTCGGCCCGATAAAGGACAGCCCTTCACCCGGGAAAGTCCCACATGTATGTTCCCAAACACAAACCAATTGTGACTAGCAAGCTCCATTCGAACGCCTTACAAGCCTCTCTTTCCTTTTGTACCTGTGGATTTCCTCCCAGATGAGTTCACCGCTGAGGAGTTTGGCATCTTCCATCATTCTCTCAATGCCTCAATTCCTATCGAGTATCTTGGATCCGCACACAGTACTGCCGAAGGCTCTGTGTCACAAACCTGTGTTGCCGGTTTTGACAATGCGGGGTAAGCCCATGCCTATTTTGAACGGACTTCTCGGCATGATCCCTCGTTTGTCATGTGGTTGAAATGAATCACTTTTGGAGGACTTGTTCGAACCTTCATTGCTCACTATCTTGACTTTTTTTTCCCCTCTAAAAAGGTTCGTGATGGGAATGTCGAGTAATATCTTCTCGGTTGGCGATTCTCCAAAAGATGAGAAGAGGCCCAAGTATATCACGGCAATACGAACCTTCATCAACGACATCAATTTCGAAGGAAAGGTGAGCCCCAGATGTTGAATTTTTCAGCCAGCTCCATTTCCGTCACATCTAATGTCAATTGGCCGGCCTCTTCTTATTATTAGGTGCCCAACCCTTTCAAAGGGCTCGGGAAGACCGCGGATCCTTCGGGCGGTACTGGCTATCAAGACTCTGATAGAGACCTCATACTCATGGCAGACTCAGGATTAATCCACGAAAACATTCCCTTGTTTCCTTTGCTTCAACCCGAGCGCAAAGTGGACCTCTTGATTGCTTTGGATGCCGTCAGTCTTTCCAACCTGTGCTAACTGCTTTCATCTTCATCACTGACTCCCAAATCATTCACAGAGCGCCGACGGGAAAGACGACGAAGAACCAAGCCTTTATTCATGTTAGTCTAGCAATCCTACCCCGCTTACTTAAATTTTCAACCATTTGTAACGCTGTCTATTCTACCGGCACAGATCCCAATGGAACTCAACTCTACAGTATCTTCACCAAAACCAAGCTACCTTCCTACCATGGCTACCACATGCCGAAGTAATCACCAGTATTCGTCTCTTGCAAAAAGTAACTGATTCGAGTATTGTCGTTTACTTCTTCTTCTTCTTCTTCTTTTTTTTTTTTGCCCGTTAGCATTCCCAATGCAATCGACGGCACTTTCACCAACTTAGGTTACAACAAGCGGCCGACATTCTTTGGCTGCGATGACATCCAAGGCCCGCTGATTGTCTACTTGCCGAACTACTATGCCACCGATCGGACCAACACGGCTACCACCAAGCTCACGTACAGTGTAAGCTGAGGAACATTCAAGGATGCATAACCCCGGGTCCACTTAACTCACCAAAAATCATGGACCCTTCTTCCCCAACGACCAGCCGGAAGAGATTGACGACTTCTTGCTCAATGGGTTCGCGTTGGCCACCCAAACCCTTGGACCCACTCAAAATAAAGAATGGCCCTTGTGCTTGGCGTGCGCCCTAGTAGACCGACAAGTCCACAGAAACTCTGCCACTAGAACTCCCCAGTGTCAGGCCTGCTTCAAATCCTATTGCGCCGCTCCTTGAGCTGTGTCACCAGGACCACCTTCCACAGCCTGGAATCGCTATCGTATCTCTCCTTCGTTCTTTTCTTCTTGTCAATCCACTCGCTAAAAATTCGCCTTTTCCTTTGTTGCCTCTGTGTTCTTCACCTCGAAGGGTTTTTTTGTTTTTTGTTTTTCTTGAGTACTGCATGTGATCAAAACAGAAAAAAAATATGGTCTCCAAGTTGTTCTTCTTGTATATGTTTCCCAATAACTGGCACTTGACTGTGTCCCTTCCTCATGTGATGAGAAAGCTTGAACAGTCACACCATTCCTTGACTGCCCTACTTAATACTCTCTCAAACGCGTACTGAAAATCTTTCCAGAAACGGCTCTTGAAAGAACATAAAAATGATCAAATATATATATGTGCACTACAAGGATGTCGTCAAGGCACCCGATCCTGGGAGACAATCTGTGCTTGCGATGAAGAGCGAGATAAAATGAATAGTGCGGACGGGGGGAATTGAACCCGCATCTCCCCGATGCATGCTGGGTTGCTCTACCATTGAGCTACATCCACAGGTGGTAGGTGTACCCAATATACACTTCTACATGCGAGATATGGAGAACATCGATTGTGGGAAAAAAAAAACTCGCGCCAGAATCGACGTCTCGGGCTCTGTGTAACGGAGGCTTAAAAAGAATTTTAATTTTCTTTCGTCGTCATCTCAGCTGAGGTAAGTCCACGTGACAAGTAAAGTGTGAAGAGAGCACAACCAACCGAACCAAATTCATCAACATGTTTCATGTGTATAATCATGATGATGAAGATCAAGAGTCCATGCACAAGTCTAAAAAACACGATATAACACGACATATATATATCTACATACATACAACCTTATCGCCGCTATTAAGCTTTTGCAAATAAGAAAATCAAAGCCCCTTACAACAAATCGAAAAAGAAAAAAAGAAAAAGAAAAGGAAGCTTATGTATGGCTAGGATTCGTCCAGGCATGTTTTGTCATTGTTGTTGCTGTTGAAGACCTTTCGATGTATGTTTAGAAAATATACTTGGGCCATTATTCGAACTCGGGAAACCTACAGTTAAGGAGAGTATAAAAAGGGGAGAAAAACAGCTAACTAGCCCGAAAACAACACAAAACTTGACAAAAGCAAAAAAAAAAAAATAAACAGAACTAAAAACTGGACTATAGTAATTAACAACGTTCTAGGTTGAATTTTGAAGTTTTATTTCTTATATAACTTGTAAAACAAAATGAAAAGAACTATTCATAGGGCAAATGAAGCAATGAAGTTGCTTGAGGAATATCAGATATGGTTATATTGTCTCTGTGGCTGAAATCCCCTTTCTATTTTTCAAGGCCCTTCCTCTGAAATTAGATACTGAAACCACAAACATTAACAATTAAATAGTTGGTTAAGATTAAGCTTAAGGGAAGCTTAATGGTAAAGGAATTTGAAGTTCTAGGTTTCAAGAGAGATGAGAAAAGAGTATATTGTGGGAAAGTGAGCTGGGAGAAAGTCTCACTGTATGCAGTTCAAAAGGTGGCATGGATAATGAGTGAAGGAGAACCAATCATTTTTGGCTTGTATTTAGGCTGAATATATATAGTGAATACAGGCTGGTAAAAATGTGGCAGAGAAAAATGAATAAAACAAACCATCATGAATAAAATCATAAAATAATCTGTGAAGGATTACGTTGAGACTAGAATGAGTTGTTGATGACTACTAGGCATGGGCTCACAGGCTACATAGCTGTGGCATTGCACTACCATCATTCTACTAAGACTTATTACTAAGAGAAATTTGGAATGGTATTTATGGTGGTGGTGAGAGGAGGGAGATCAGCCTCAGGGAGGAGAGGAAGAAAGAGGAATTTCAACATATTTCCAAGGTCACTTGAGCCCAGACTGGATGTTCAATTGGTAGAAGAAGAAGACTGAAGGATTTCTTTCATCAGAGAGAATTCATATTTTCAAAGTGAAAAAAAAAAACTAGAGAGCCCCTAGGAGGCAGCCTAAAATGACATAAAAATCATATCAAAATAACAATGGGTGATTAGAGCATGATATGACTACTAGAGTATCAACTGATATATGATAGGTGTCTCAGAAATCTCACAAAGAGAACAAGGATATGCCATGTTACACACACCTTGACTGCTCTCACACACGCTTGCAGGGGCATCCAAACAGAGCCTCATTTTTACAGCGGATTTTGGCACAACAGTGTGAGATATATTAAGTATATTATTTTGAGATTGGATTTGAGTCACTCTTGCATGATGTTTCAAGATGTAGGACCTTGCTACTTTGAATTTTTGGTGTTTTTCTTTGGAATCAAGAGTGGGTTGTTGCTGTTCCAGAAATGAGTGTTTCACTTTTGGAATTCCTTCATGTATCCTTGCATCATCAACATCAAGATCACTCTTTGATCACATGCAGTGTAACCTGGGAGTGAGGTGAGTGTCCATGGACCCATTTTAGTATTCCATTTCTCCCTTGTGAACCACACTCTTTTTTTACAAACACTATTGTGAGACAAAGGTCTTGGGAGGCTGAGATGGACAGATAATTTTTCCTCTTTGTACACCAGGTTGTGGATTCAAGACCATATTTTTTCTGCATCTCAGCCAGCGGGCAGAGATTCACATATGCAAGCGAACATGTGTTCATAAGGGCTGTGAAGCAAGATTTATTCAGGATTGGTTTGACTGACTGGTGGCCAACTCACACAGGCTCTATCCTTTTCAGCTCGTGTTTCCAATGGAGAGCTCGGCGAGGAGGAGATATGGGTTGGCCTAGAGCCCCTTGTAGTGGAAAGGATTGCACATCGGAGATAACCAGGCCAACCCATACCTGATTGCCCCACAGAGCTTCTGCACTTGGACGTGAAGACTTAAATAGTCACTGTGGTGATGGTTAGTTTAAATTTTCGGCTGCAGTGCCCAAAGAGTGTTCTTCCAGTAGGTAGATAGTAGGGCATGTAGTGGAGATGTGTTTGTATTTTATTTGTGGCTGTTGGTGTCCGGCCAGTTGCATGCCCCCATTTTTCATTGATTTCCTTGCCTGGAACCTTGCAGAATGGTTGAGGGATCCATATCATTATCTAGCTTAACACAAGCCCCAACTTTGGGGCTCGCAAAGCAAGCCTCAGAAGGAGGGGCTTGCCACCTATGTCGAAAATTTGGCCTGGAAGCCGTGCCTGTACTGTCCAGATAAGGGACTCTTTTTTACAAAATTGTGCATTGCCAGAGAATCATAGGGTTGGGAGACATGCAGTCAATTGGCCTGAATTGGCAGCCAATATGGCTTTCAGATGAACCATTTATTTTCCCTAGATGGCCGCAAACAGGCAACCATTCTGAATATTGAAGTGAAGGCAGCGGATTTGTGAGCCTTGAGCGCTATTACCATAAAGCACTGTATTCCTTCCCATCTGAGATTCCAATTGACTCCATACAGATGCAAACATTGGAATCATAATGACATTTTCCAGTGATGTGGTATCATTATAATGGCAACTTGTATTGCACACGAGTCTATCTCCTTCATTATAAAAAGGTGTAAGGTGATTGCTTCCCACCGCTCTTGCTCAATATCTGAAATTTTCATCCGACTGGCGCCCTTCCAAAAATCATGATAACACCTAGAAAAACGATACCGGGCGGAACACCGGGCGGAACCCGACGGGTTTGGTCTCCAACCGGCGTCAACATATATAAAAAGCTATTCGATACACCTGATGAAAATCTGAAGGCACACATCCGTAATGTGTCGCTGAAATCATATGGACAACACGCTAAAGACTTGCAGGTTGAGACCGTCTTCAATCTTGCCCAGGGTCGCGACACTTTCCTACTTGCCGGAACCGGGTTCGGAAAATCGCGAATTCCTGAGCTTTATTATAAACTTTACCCTCAGAAGTCTCGGGCCATTGTGCTTGTGCTCAATCCATTGGATTCTCTGGGGGACAACCAAGTGGTTGAGAAGGAGCACGCAGGATTCTCAGCAATTAATCTGACAAAAAGTTCGTTTACTAAAGAGGTGGCCAGACAGATACTTGATGGTACATATCAATTCGTCTACTTGAGTCCCGAGATCTATCTAAACAGCAAGCGATTCGAAAAAATTTATTTCAGTCCTGCTTTCCAAAATCTCCTGGCGCTTATTGTGGTCGACGAGGCTCATATGATATATATATGGGGGCTTGTTGCTAGTGGGACAGCCAAGACTTCAACGTCAGCTCATTTTCGATTTGAAGACTATGGCATCTTCCGTCCAACCTATGGAAAACTCGGACCACAGCTTCTCTTTTGAAACAACAAGCCCCTCCTGTTACTCTCAGCTACGTGCCAACCTGTTGCTGTTGAAGCAATCAAAGCAAGTTTGAAGATGACCGACGAGAGTGTAGACATTCTGCGAGGCGAGCTAACACGACCGGAAATCAGAATGATACGTGTAACAATGAAAAAATACCTAGCATCATCACTTGATTGTATCCCGCTTTTCCCCTCTGCAAAGGATGTCCCAGACGAAGAAATGGTGCCAGCTTTGATATACAGTGGATCTCGAAATCGCACCTTGACTGTCTTGGAGGTTATAGACCGCGCTCGCGAGACTCCCGGAAGATCTTCCATACCAAACAGCACATGCGCTCGAAGATTCCACTCCTGCACGGGCGAACAAGACAAGGTCCAATGTGTTGAAGACTTTGCTGCAGGTAAATTTCCTGTAATCTCATGCACCATGGCCCTTGGCCTTGGGCAGAACTGGAAACGGGTCCGAATGGTTGCGCACGTCGGAAGGGGCGATCCATCTGCGATAGGTCAAATGATTGGGAGGTGTGGCCGGGACGGGAAGCTGGGGTTGGCGGTAATGCTGGTCGAAAAACATCGGCGTGGGGGGAAAAACAAGATTGAACAGTTCACACAAGGCGCCCAACAGACTGACCAAGACCGCATGGATGCCTTGGCTATTACTCCCTTGTGTCTGAGAGTTGCATTCTCGCTTGACAATCTGTAAGTGCAAATTTGGTTTCACTATCCCTTTATTCCTGGCTGGCCTACATACTAACTTGTCAAAACTTTCCACAGTTGCGGCTACATACCCCTTTGGGCGACTGACCCTGCTTACATCGCAGAGCAGGAGCG
This sequence comes from Puccinia novopanici, assembly GCA_004348175.1. Lineage (NCBI taxonomy): Eukaryota > Fungi > Basidiomycota > Pucciniomycetes > Pucciniales > Pucciniaceae > Puccinia > Puccinia novopanici. Next base: position 8,950 of record SMGU01005461.1, read on the forward strand.
TGAGAAGAAGGCTGGCATGCCCCGCTGCAAGTGCTCGAATTGTTCTCCTCAAGAAGCTGGAAAATTACTTGAAGCACTTCCGCTTGCAAGCACGTCCAATTTTGAAGAAATTATGTTGGGGGAGTTCAAGATGGGACGAGGTGTGATCGAGTTGAAACATAAATATCCCTCAAAACCACCAATAATCAAGAAGAGGAAACTTACAGAATTGGACCAACCTGAGATAGAAGAATTTTCGAGTCTTCTGATGAGCGACTTCTCACAGTTTTTCAAATCTGAGGTGTCTGATGGTGGCACGCTCCTAGCTTCAGATATACTAGATCTTGATGATTGCAAGGCAATCCTAAGTAACCTTAACAACATTTACAAAGACAAGTCCCTCCGAGGTATTATTGGTGGAGAGTGCTTCCCTGGGGAGCTCGCTTGGCTCAAGAACTGGGTTGATGCATTCAAGGCCAATCAGGTATCTACATTGGCACGCCAGGTGCCATCTGAATTGCGGGACATCACCAAAAAGGTTGCATCCGCCACATCTGCTAGCACCAATAGTCTCGCGTCCCCAAACCCTCAGCAATCACCCAACAAAAACAATCCATCACAATCGAGTAAACATCGACTGTCTGAAGAGAAAAGGCGTGAGGTCTATTTGGAAAAGCAAGCAAGAAAAAAAAGAGAACAAGAGATTAATCACAGGCAAAAGGAACAAATTGCGCAATTTTTGAGAGAAGGGAAGGCACAAGCAGGTATCTAGATGTCCGAGGAAGGTACGTCATTGGGTTCTGATCTTTCAATTCGTGCTCCTCCTTCAGACCCACTCATGACTTCATCATTATCTAATTCGGCTGGCAAATCGTGGTTATCTTTTTCCCTGTGACCCCCGGTCAACATATTCTTTTTGAATCTAGACAGGTCTCGATCGGTTATGCATACAATGTGCTTGAGATTCTTGATTCCAAGCTTGTAGACGTTGTCAATTAATACAGAATTCCCTGTTTTGCCTCTGGAGTACTGCTGCAGAATGTCTTTGTTGTTTGCCATCAAAACAAAAGTAGCTAGAGATTGCGCCGATATGTCGTTTTTGTGCGACTGGTAGATCCGCCGCGCTCCACAATCGTGCTTGAGTGATTGAAACATCTGTTGGAGCTACATATTAATTTTGAGGCCGCTAGTCAACCTGTCATTCTTTATCAATGTGGATCACTGCCAAAAAAAGCGTACTGTGAAGATGTTCGGAGAGAATATGTTTTGAAGGATGTCCATGTGTGTGCCAATCCCACTCTTGTTATAAAGAAACTTCAACCAATAGTTTTGAACCTCCAGCCAAAAGTCTTTGGCTACAAAGTGGTTCTCGCGGCCGCTGGGTGAAATCAGAAGGTTGTGGCTCAAGTATGTCCTCATAGAAGGAGGCAATATCTGTGTCAGGAGCAGTACCATTCGGGGAAGATATGAAGAGTAGTTTTGAATTCCTGTGAGAGCCTGACACATTAGGCACCACCTCTTCCACACCAACATCAGCCGTCCGACATCGCCAGCCTTCATGGCCCTCTTGGCCTCAACCACACTGGAAAAATCGCGCACCATGAGCAGTGTGTTATTGATTTTGGATGATTCCACACAAGCAGCCATGGATAGGGCATCAGGGGAGAAAAAGCAATTGTAGCATTCATGAACGATTGAATTCCAGCGCTCGGATGGTATTAATATCTTTTCGGCTCCAGTGTCATTACAGTTGTTATTCATGACAACCCTGTTTAGGATTATATCGTTTTTTTTTTGTCAGCTACGATGTGATGTTAGATAAATGAGAGCAACACTCACCTCAAAAAGTAGTAGATGTTAGCTTCAAACACACGCTCAATTTGATTTATCATTAGGGTGAAATCTTTTTTTTGGATGGCCTTCTCCGCAGGGAATCCTAGTGATTCCAAATGTTGCCAGGCTCCGCAATTGTTCATGTCCGTAGATGTCCCAAAATGATGAGTAAAAATTGAGGATGCCACATTCCATAGGGTATGAGATGCACCCAGCTGGAAAAAAACATTATCAAGACGGTTCTCTGGATTGGAGCTAGGAAAGCGTTGGGAACGTAAGCAATTGAAGTTTTTCACAGTCCCTAAATCACCATCCATTGGCTGGAAACGATTGAAAAAATCTTTGACACTCAGGCCTGATTGATCCATGAGCGACTCAAACACTTGGCCGACCCCATCTGCCGAGTTGTCTGAAGCCTCCATGAGCCGAAGCATATGCAGCTCAGGGGGTTCATGGCTAATCATCTCGATTTTGGGGGGTTCAGTTGGAAAAGCGGTTGATACATTTGATGGAACCGCAAGGTATTTTTGTAAAACTAAGGCAATTTGAGACTTCACAATATTGATTTCAATATGTTCCTCGGACCGGTTTGGTAAGAAAATAGTTGGATTGATTTCCAATGACCGCACAGTTTGGAGGGATTGTAGGTAAGCTTGTAACAAAAGCTGGGATTCATCGAGATTTCTGAGCAAATTCCGATCAGGCATGTGAATGTAGCCCCAGGTGTCACGGAAAATGTTGGATCGGTTGCCCACGGAGATCTGATGCACTCGTTGCTTGATATCGATATTGTCTATACAAATGGAGGGAGCGATTAATGGATTTTTTCCTATCTTCATGTAAGTCTTCAACTGCTTTGCACTCTCGGTGGCAAGTGCGTTTAATGCTGACATGGCAGTACTATGTGAAGAAGAGAGGCCAATGTAGTTCATATATTCCATCACCGACTCAGACATTCCACAGGCAAGGAACCTGACAGAGTTGTGCAGCTGTAGAGAGTTGCATTGTCGGTTTCGCCCAAATGCAACCATTGAACAAATAGTCGAAGCGATCCTCTGCAACCGATGTTGGAGTTGTTCTTCATCTGACATTGAGATTTTGTATGTGATCCCTGCAATCACTTCAGGGGTATACGAGTCATTGAGATCATCCACGGATTCTTCATCTTCTTCCACATCACTAGCTTGCCGGTTTAGCAAACTGCACAAGATGCTGTACAAGAAAGGCATGTGCTTCTGAGTAAGCTGAGAGTCCCGGGAATCCTTTTCCTCCGCCGTGAAAAACGAGCTTTTGATGTCCTTGGAACTGTGGAAGCAACCAGCAGGATAATTACCTCTGGGAGGTAGCTCTGTCGCAAGTATCTTGCAGGCCTGAAATGCAATTGGCATTGGCACTAAACCCGAAATGGAGCTACCAATGATATAGAGAAAAGCCCGTACCTCTTGTTGAATAAAAATCCCCCATGCCAGGCGACCAT
>SMGU01005462.1:0-10945 GCA_004348175.1 Puccinia novopanici
GCCCTTTTTTTGGTTATAAAAAGATGATAAATGACAATTTATCATCTGTTTAAAGCCAAAGCTTTAGAGTGCCAAAACTCTTTTTATTTTCCTTGTATATTGCATTTTGCTTGCTTGTGTGTTTGGTTATATTATATTATTCTTGTTTTTTTTCTTCTATTCTTGCTTGTATTCTCATTTGTATCATGTTTTTTTTTGATGCTGTATTTTCTGTTTTCATTTAACTATGTCACCTCAATTCTCACATGCAAAGCAAGAAATGAAAAATTAAATAAAAATTAGGTTAAGTGATTCCTGGTTAACTTGGCTGTGCCTAACCAAGTTAAAATTTATTGTTGTCAGCTGATTTAACATAAATTCTAAGGTAATTTAATACCAATTATAAACAGATCAAATCTATCCCAGATCAAGTGATATTAGCTCCACAAAGCTTGATATGCTAATAGTATCTTCAGAAGTATATAATCTTCCATGCAAATTTGGTTCAACTAAATGCATGCTCCTTAAAAAACATAAAAAACAGAAATCAGAATCTATTTAAAAGTTATTTTTCCTCAGAGAATATTTAAAAATAGGAAAACAGATTTGAGAAAACTTGGGAATTTGTTACTCTAACAGCTGAAGAACATTTTTGATTAATAAAAAACAGAGAGAATCATAATGAGTAACAGTAAAATTTATGTTCCTAATTTGATATGGTGAATATTTTTCCCAATTACAACATTAAAAGTATCAACTTTCCAGGGAATATTTCTAATTTCATCTAACTGAGTATCATTAAGACTTTGGAGTAATGAAGATGATATTAAATGATAGTTTTCAGGATTGATTTGATGAATATGCTCAGGATTTATTAAACACCAAGCAATTGAAACATGAAACCTTGGATTTTCATAATACTTGGGCTGACAATACATTTCAAGAACCTTGTCAATCCTGCTCAACAGCTTATTCAACTAAAAAAGGCATTGAAATGCATTGTTGGTGGGAGATTCATACAATTCATGAGTAAATGACTTTGCTTACATCTGAATGACCATTGCCCACTTCCAATGCCAAAAACCCTCTTGTATAATCATCATTCATTAAATTAGAAAAAATTGAAAAATAAATTTCAAACCTGCGTTGAAAAAGCTTGTTTAATCAGTTTTGCATTATTGAATAAAGAGAAATAAGGCTTACATGTTGATTCCAGTGATATGTTTCTTCATCTGGTTTATAAAATTATCCCTTTCATTTGTCTTGAGAAATAAAGGACGAGACAGAGAGAGATGCAGAGAAAAATCTGAAATTATTAAGATGGCATCAGTCTCAGAGGAATTAACAACATATATTCAGTAAGATCTATAAATCACCTTCAACATCACTGTCTATGAGTGAATGCCACACTTTTGGTTGATCTTCTTGGGAAAGCTGAGTTATCACTTTGCCCAAGAAGTGCTTAGATTTTGTCTCCAGTTTTACTAAATCAAAGATATATTAACTCATGGGGATTTTGAAGGGCTCCAATGGCTCTTGGAGATTTTTAGGGATTCCTAAATAGCTTACTTGGAATATAAATATGTGTTGGCCAATCTCCATCAACATGTGGTCTAGCACGCTTGCGCCCCTGATGCAGTGATGGATCTTGAGAAGTTATTCTGACCCTCAATAAGTCTTGAAAAAAGCTTATTCATAAGTAACTCAAGAGCCACTTACCATTTGCTGAATCATCTGGAGCCTTTGAAGTAGAAAATGATGGTGCTGGAAGCTTTCTCCTATATAACCACAATAACCAAGAAAATCCATCATATTATTTTCTGATTTGGTTCATATTTTATTATTCAAGAATCAAACTTACTTTTGTTTTTTTCCACTAGAGCTCTTGTCAAGCCCAGGGGTTCCTTGGCTAGTAGTAGGTTGTTTCTCCATTTTTTTTCTGAAATAAGAAAGGCAGAGGAAATTATGTGTTGGTTGAATATGATGGTTTTATTGATACTGCTTGGTTGGTTTTCACAGTTGGGAAGTAGTACTTTATAGCTTCTTGAATTGACAAATTGAGGGTCAGAACAAAATAATTTCAAATGTGAGGGATGCTCCTCAACATTTTCATACAATATAAAAAGACTGGAAAATCACTCTGTTTGAGGTCAGTTGTGGTTGACTCTAGTTGAATTGGATGCCCCAACTCAGAAAGAAAACTTTGCAAAAATACAACAGTATCCAGATGGGCAAAAATATGCCGGTGAAGTAGCGTAGGGCACTTGTGACATCAATGAGTAAAGGCTCTAGTAACATCGATTCTTGTATTTTTTTTGACTTGCTGAGTCCTTAAAGCCTACAAATGTTCTGTAGGAATCGAACCATCCATCCAAGGGCAGTGATGTTGAGTTGTAGATAAATATGCAATTTATGAATTATCTGGAATTGGATCACCGTAGAACAGTTCCCGAACATTCTGCCAGCAACCAACCTCGTCTTGGGTCCACCTGCTCTACACGACTATAGAGAACATCCTCACCCACACAAGTTTGCAGTGCGTCATCGACTAGCATCGTTTCTTCCATCCCACCCGAAGGTTCAAGTCAAGCATGTCGAAGCGTAAGCAGGTCCGAAAAATTAACTCCACCCACTCGGCTTCTCTCATGTCGCTGATCTGTCTGCCTGTAGATCATCCGGACCTGATTCAATGTCGCAAACAACCGGGGATCGCCATCGCACGAATGTGCGAGAAATGCGATGGGAAATGTCCGATTTGCGACTCGTACGTCCGACCCGAAACTTTGGTGAGGATCTGTGATGAGTGCAACTTTGGTACATATGGTGGACGATGTATCATCTGCGGTAGCCCCGGTATTAGTGATGCTTACTACTGTCAGTCCTCAAAAATTCGATTCGCACATTTTTTTTCTGGATAGACCGTCCTGCTCACAACCGTCTTATGAACAGGTACGAAGTGTACAAGAATGGAAAAAGATCGGGACGGGTGTCCTAAGATCGTCAATTTAGGTTTGTTCTGCATTCCAATCCATACTCACAGTCGCTTTTTTGGTTTTTCGGTATCAATTTTGATCAACATAACCTCCGTGATATTCCAGGTGCCAGCAGGACGGATTTATTTTATGAGAGAAAAAGATTGGTAAGTGAATTCATATCCTGACTTTCCCGCTCGTACTCGACTGTCTCCTAACATGAGTTGTTCCATCTTCCAGGGTTTTCAAAAAGGATGAAGCCCTATCAGTCGGGAATGGGTGTCGAATGCTTCATCCGGCAATCACTTCAACCTCGTCGCTATCTTCAGAACAGCTTGCCAAGAGCCGAAACCCGCATTCCCTCAAATTTGTCTTCCCCAACACCATCTGTTGCTTATGTATGTCTGAGGCTCAATTTTACCCATCTTGCAAAAAATACTGCATCTCTTCAGCAAATTCAGGCGGTGAGGTGTTACCATCAACCGAAATCGATCAGTAGCGCTGTAGAGACCAGCAACGTCATAGCTGCAAAAATAACATAGAAACTAGTGTTCCTCACAACAGTTAACTGCTTATTGCTCACAGGCAATTGGGGAACCGCGTGAACCGTCCTCCACCGGACGCACGCCTTGTGGAAGTAGATAAAAGTTTGCTGGAATACCAAATTCGGGTTGTCCCTCTACGCGCACCTTGTGAGGATCCTTGAGCTTACAAGCATGGGCAAAATGAGAACCTGATCTGGGATCTGTGAATTTGACCACAGCTCTGGTACATTCCATTTCTTCATCAGTAGTTCAAAGGGGCAAGGGAGCAGTCCTGATGCTCTTGGTTCCAGCTCTGATAGCTCTCACTGAGCACAACTAGACAGGCCAAATTTGGAAGAAACCTTGACCCAACTTGGGCACTTCATGATCAGCTGGGTAAGAAAAATAAAAACAAGAATGATTGATGTGGCCATGCTAGTGTTAATAGCTCCTCAGCAGCAACTCAAGGTTGATATTTCCAATTTTCTGAGATGAATCAAGAGGGTGAATTTGGGCTTGTTTGTGGGATAAATGACAAGTAGAAAGCTTAGCCTTCAGAAAGAGCAGGGTCCTGACTCCCAAAGGGAAGGGCTGTCTCAATGGGGTATGGGTCAAGATGGAGGGTGGCAGGCAACCAGAATGACAATGCTTTGCCTTTTGAAAGTAGAAGAATTTATAGCCAGAAAGCCTAACTTGGTTGAGAGTGTCCTAGTTAATCTGGGCTGCACTCAACCCTAGTAAAATTGGCTGAGATGAAATGATTTAATATAATGCCAAGATAGGTTTTATGTTAAATTAGTTCATCTCAACCCATGTTAAATAGGTTGGTCACAGCCCTGGTTCACTAGAGCAAGCTTAACCAAGTTTGGGTTGCTGGCTGTGTGACTGTGGTGAGCTCATCCTAGCTAATCTGAATCTGGGGTCCATCCAAGCCATGGAAGATGGGTAGGAACCAACTGATTTCACATAAAGGAAAGGTACAAGTATGTTCAAGTTATATTCAATCAGCTTAGTTTAACCAATAAGAATAATATTAAATTTTTTGATTGCAGCCAAGATGACCTCCCCAGATTCTGAATTTCTGAAAGCAGTATTTCTGGCCCTTTGAAGCCTGGAGGCATGAATCAACATAGATTGGTCTCTGGCCACAGAACACTACCAGAAAAAAAAAAAACTCACATAAATGGCCTCAAGGGCCTTTGTACTGTTGCATATCAATTTTTGGCTAGGTGAGTTTTGGAAGTTAGCATGCTTGTGGGCAAGAGCTTTGCCACCTATTCACCATCCTGGCTAGATCTGAACAACAGCTTGTACCACATATATTACCTTTTCTTTTTTGTGCATGGATATGTTATAGATACTCTGCCCCATTCATTCATCAACTTGATTGATTTGTTCCTGGATGAACACAGGTCCTGCATTGTCAAGCAAGATCAAGCGGAACAGAAGGAGATCATGCTTCTTGACACAAGAGCTGGATGGTGGATGGCTCTTTGTCACTCTTTGTGTGTAGCTGAACCTCTCCCTCTCACTCTACACCCCAGACCACCAGATATAGAAACAGTGTAACAGGACACAAGTCAGCCGAGGCATGGACTGTGTGCCCTGAGACGAGGGCAGCACTGCCATCCTTCAATAGACATATCATGATGTTGATGAATGATGGGCAACAGTTTGTTATATGAAGAGGAGGGATGCGGATCCAGCGCAGCCAGCAGGAGCTGCGCGGCCCACAAGTGCACCGCACGATTCAGCACCCATAAAAAAGCGACCCGTCTTCCATTGCGCCCGCCAACTCATGCCCACCCCTAAAACCACTCACGCCAAAGGCAGCAAGGTCAGCACCAACTCTCTTCTCCTCTCCCTCCCCCTTCTCCACCCGAAATGATGAACGATATACTGGCACCAGTCAAGCGTCCACTCGCTGAGACCATCCCTGGGCTCGCCCAACAACTTTATATATATACGCTATGGCGTAGTCCCTGACCAACCCATCTTCACTTCCTCTGCTCTCTTCATTCGCACAAGGGACTCTGTATGCTGACTCAAACCGTGCCCCGATCTCTCTGGTTACATAGGTCTCGATCTTCTCTCCGAACCCGCCGTCTCCTTTCTCCTTTCTCTCCATGATTTTGTTTTGTATCGAATTGTAACATGCCTTATAAGAGACACCTCGTCCTCGGCATGACTTGCCCCATCCACATGATGTTTTCGTTCCACAAGGAACAATAATAATAATTGTTGCATACCAACTATTGTGGGTTTGCTTGGTGAACTAGTATTACAAGTCAAGAAGAGTTGGTTTTGGAATTGGCTAAGCCTGTGGGGCGGTGTGTGTTGCAGGTACGCTAGACTGTGGGGTCTTTGAGCACCTCATTGACGGTGGGGGGCCCGACCTTGTTCAAGCGGCCACTGAGGGAGATCCAGTTCTGGATGAACTTATCGGTGAGCAGCTGGGCATGTTCCTGGGTCTCGATGAGAGTCCGGAACTGGTCAGAGCTGTTGAGCAGGTCGAGGATCTTGAGCGCGTTCGGGTACCGCACAAATCTGGCATACTCCGGCCGATGGAAATACTTGAGGTACTGCAGGTAACTGGTGTAGACCCCCCCGTCAGTCGTGGATCACTCTCCTGCAGCACGAAGGGATACGGGACAACCCAACTTGACCATGGTCTCAGAACGAAGGGTTCCATTCAACGTGAGTTCTTGGACGAAATGAGGATTAGCAAGAGACTGTACAAACTGGGAAAAAAAAAAAAGAAATCCATCATCAGCTTGTGGCCAGAGAACAACAGAAATATGTCAAGAGAGATGCTCAACTTCCAAGTCTTCCTCGAATCGCACTTGGTTCGCCTCCTTGTCCTTCTGGAAATCTCTCCCACTGCTGCTTGGATCTATCGTGTTGCTGGCCATGACGATCAGAGGAAGAAGGTTCTCTGGCTGCAAGATCGGGCACGGGCCAGCCACTCTCCCCCGGGGGATCTCGGGGACCCCTTGACCGTGCTGCAGATCTTTGGCTAATCTCACCTCACCTTGTCACCAACCACCGATGAGCCTGAGTCACGTGTGAAGGTTGAAGGAATCCAGAGGGATGGCTATCCCTGCAACTTCCAGCAACACTGAAGCTTGTTATTTTGTTCGAAGAGGAAGATATGTATAAGACTAGAAATGTATTTGAAGACTCGAATGGAGAACCAACCAAGAGATATTTGATCATGACATGAGAATAAGCAATAACATAAGTAAGTGAGGCAAGTCAACAAGCGAAACAGTCGATAAATATATATGACAAGCAATTATACAAAAAAAATGTGTAAGTTAGTAATGCAACCTGTCAAGATGATGAGGACATAATTGGGTGAGATGGGAACCACGGAGATGATGGGGTGGTAGATGATTTGGAGACTAAATGAGCTAAAGCATTCGAAGGGGCGAATCAAAAAGAAAGGGGATAGCGCAGATCATGGACAAAAAGCAAGGGAAGGGCCTATTCTTCTAGAGGGATTGGATTGGATTTGAGGGGCCTTTTTTCTCTTTTTGAAGCGAAACTAGAGTAACGAGAGACTGGCGATGGGTGGTGAGGACTGTGAGAGACGGAGAGGCTGCCGATCGCTCGAGCTTTCATCCAATTGGCTTCAGCTCGGATGTGGGTCTTGTCTTCACCGGAACTGATCCTGAGATGGGGCAGGGCTTATACAATGTGTCTGGTGGGGTGTCACTGGGGAGAATAGGAAAGAACGGAAGGCGGTAAAAAAATTGTGTGGCAGTGGTTCATCTTGTGATGATGATGAGATCATGTAGAGAGTCGTCGGCTGTGGAGGGCGGGTGGCGTGATTATCGTGAGCTGTTGTGGTAGGGATTTCGGTGGGGGATGTCAGCCTTGCTCCGGCTTGTTGGTTTCCAGTCCCGTCAGCTTTATGCCGTCGAAAGTGCAGCCAATCGAGCGAACCATTTCGCGTTGGATTGAAAAAACGTCCAAGTTGCAGTAGCATCGAGCCGTTTACCAAGCAAGAAAACACGGAGGGTCGTGGGTCAGCATGCATGGGAGAAGGGAGATGGAGGGCAGGAGGGGCAGAAGACAGACGTCGACCGAGATTTCCATTTCGTTTTCGGTATTACGAGCGACCAACCAACGACGTTTAGGAGCGCCGGGGTCTTGTCGCAAGAGCCAGCGGGAGGCCTCGCCGGAGGAGTTGGCCAAGGGGGGAATGGAGCGGGCCTTGATCTGCTCGAGTTTCTGGGCGATCTTCTCGTCCAGGTCGCCGAGCTCGATGTCGTGCATGATCGCGGCGGCCGGGTCGGTGTGCTCGACGGACTCCTGCACCTTGGTGCGGCTCAGGATCTCCTCGATCTGCAGCTCCGATAGCTTCTCCGACAGCAGTGCCTTGCTGCTGCTGCTGCCCTGCTGCTGCGAGTCTGTCATCTCCGCCGCCGTCTTGTCGCTCATTTTCTTGTCGTTCCTGCCAGTCGATGATGGATGATGGTTCTGTTTCAACTAGTCTCTGCCCAGCTGACACACAATGGGGCTTGCCACTCTACCCCACGCTGGCTGCATGAATGGCGTGTGAGTGAGTCTGAGCACCCATCCACACTACGGCTCTGATCTCCTCCATCCAGGTCCTTCTTAGAATATGTACGTAGGGGGAAAACTCAGAATATCACCATAAATTCCCTTTCATCAGCTGAAAACCCCTTCTTCCAGGCCCAAATCTGAGAGTCTGGTTTCTCTTGTAACATGTCCTTCATCCCCTCAAGGAACAAAAATAGGACGGTTCACATAGGCTGCAAATCAGCAAAAAGTGCATAACCTATAACCCGATGCACCAGCCAAATTTGCGGGGGATGCTTGCTGATTTATAAAATCAGCAAGGTTAAAATTCCCCTATGTGAACCGTCCTAATACAACAATTAATCATATGTTGACTCCAAAAGAAACTCATGTCATGTCTGAAGGATGTTATAGATTTTGCAGATCATGAGGACAGTTGTGTGCAAAACACCCTTGGGGTTTCTCAGAAAGATCTGCTTCAGGCCCAACCCAAGCTTGCTCAGAAATTCATGGAGAAAACAAGTCTCAGGAGTAGGATAGATCAAATAATACAGTGACAAATCAGAATGAAAAATGAGCTCTTAAGGTGTTGCAAGCCAGTCTGGGCACACCACAAAGTTGAACCAAGAAAAAAAAAAGGCCAACCCAGCTTGGCAAGTGCCCAAGCCTGCTTGGCTCATCCTAAAGTGGACTTGGCACAATGCCAAGCAGGTGTGGCATCTTGTCAAGCCTGCTTGCCATGGTCCAAAGTCAGAGTGCACTTGTCCCAAGCCCCACTTGGCCACACCCAATTTAATGTACCACATGCACAAAAAAGGACACCACTGACATTCCTCACTTCATGCAGAGGGTCTATATGCTAAAACTTTGAATCTCTGAGGTTGAAGTCAAGGATGAGAGAGATGAGGAAGGTTTGGATTGGGGCAGAGACTCAAGAAAGAGTCACCAGATTGGCTCAGGATCATGATGTGGAAAAGGAGGGAAAAGAATCAATGGTGAAGTTGCTTATATCTATGCTAAATAAATAGACTAAGTACAAGCAGACCAAGTTGTGGTTAAGAAATTGAATAAAAGAAACATGAGATTAGAGAGACTATTCCATGAGCAACAGTGGGCCAGCTACACTACCCGTAGCATGAGTGTAGCATAGTGTTAGCTTATTAAGCTATGCTACCTTAAAGCTACTGTTAGGGCTAATTTTTGACAACTAACACTACAGGATTTTGAAAAAAAAAAAAAAAACAACTGTAGCATTAGCATTGTGAGAACTTCTTTTGGGATGGGTGGCAGTCCTGCAAGGGGGAAATAACAGAGGTGATATTCAAGTATTTATGAAATATTACAACTGATACAGGTGGTTTGAAAGACCTGCCCCTCTATGTACTACACAAGAGCTAACACAACAAATTTATTTATTTATTGTGGCTGACTAATGTTAGAGAAAACTATGTGTAGTAGTCTCTAATCAGATTTAGATCAACTTCTCCTTATAATGGATAATACAGCAGACTCTTATAATGGCTAAAGAAATATGTGAGTGGATGAGTTGGGATAAAAGATGTTCAGACTAGTTGAAACTGATGGAAGTGGAAATCTTGTTGTATTTTAGGATTTTACTGGAGTTCTGGATGATAAGGAAAAGTGTGAGTGGATGATGATAAAGAAGAAATGTGTGAGTGGATGATGATGATGAGGAAGAGTGAAATAGAGAAGTGAGTTGTTTATATGGGGCTGATGAGTGTGTGGGAAGTGGGATCTCCTGCCTGTGAGTGGGATGAGGTGGCTGGATGATTGCCTGGCTGGATGATGGAATGTTGAAGGGAGAGAGGCCCTCCTTTTATATTGAAAAGTGAGGTATTTTTGCTGGTGTGAACTCCAACTGAGGGATTTATGTTGGTGGGAGTTTGAACAATATCTTCTGATGGGCCAGGATATGAAGGCTGAACCATGTATCCTAATTGGTCAGAGCTGAATCATGCCTTCTGATTGGTCAGAGCATGATGACTGAAATATGTTGAACTGAACCATGAGTTGTGATTGGTCAGAACTTGATGACTGAAGATAAGTGCGCTGAGCCATGAGTTGTGATTGGTCAGAACTTGATGGGTGAATCCTGCAAGCTGATTGGTCACAACCTCATGGCTGAAAGCTGAATCTGGATTGGTTGATTCTAATTATGTACTTATCAACCTACTATCTACTATATATAAGACTATGTATTTAAAACTATTGATTTAGACTATGGATTTAGACTATGGATTTAGACTATGGATTTAGACTATGTATTTATACTATATATTGAGACTATATAATATATATTTAGAATATGTGTTTATCTAACCAAACTATATACTATACTATAATTATATTCTAAATAAAGTCCACTGGATAATACTAGTCAAAAGGGGTTCCACTGAGTAAAAACTGGGGCTTAGAGTATTTATAAGGGAAAAATATGATAAAATATGTCTGAAACTATGGGATATGGGGTGGAAAATTGATCCTTTATCACATTTGATAATTGAAACCTAATTAGACCACCACAGCGTAGCGTTAGTTGTGCTCCCCAAAGTACAACTAAGGCTAACCAGATTTCCTTTTAGCAGTGTTGTAGCAGAACTTTAGCACAGTGTTTGTACCAGCTACACTAACATGGAACAAAGTGGAAGGCACTCACAATATAAAAAAAATGGATGTTCACATTTTTTATTCATTTTTTTTTTAATTTTTTAATTTTTTAATTTTTTAATTTTTTAATTTTTTAATTTTTTAATTTTTTAATTTTTTAATTTTTTAATTTTTTAATTTTTTAATTTTTTAATTTTTTAATTTTTTAATTTTTTAATTTTTTAATTTTTTAATTTTTTAATTTTTTAATTTTTTAATTTTTTAATTTTTTAATTTTTTAATTTTTTAATTTTT
>SMGU01005463.1:0-10872 GCA_004348175.1 Puccinia novopanici
TGAAGGGCAAGAAGAAGAAGTAGACAAGGAGATGAATAAGGATAATGATGATTACGTTAACTATGGTGGGCACCACTTGGATGATGCGGAAGAAGATGCAATTCATGATGAGGAAGAGATGTTCTAGTTGGATTTCTTTCATGAGCAGTTGTTATTTCCACTGTTTTTTTTTTTTTTTGCTCTCGAATCTCTAGTTGGGTGCGCAAAAGCTTGATTGGTCTTGGCTTGTTTCTCACTATTCTTCTCTTGCCATCACATGTATTCTTGATTGAACTGGAGCAAAAGGCTTCCTTCTTGCTGCAATATTGTCATTCTTTTGCAATGAACCCCGTAGGCTTGCTTAGTTACTTGGTAGTTGTATTGAATTTTTTGATGAAATGAGAGCAAGCTCATTTGGTGTACGCACCTCTAGATATACAATCAAATTAGGAACTTGTTTTGTTTGTCAATGTTTCTTGGTTTTTTTTTTTATAAAATCAAGACATTTGGGAGACTCCGGTTATTTAATTTTTTGATCAAATGAAAATTAATGCTCCTTTGGACTCATCTGAATTGGATTTTATAAAAACTTTACATCTCCTGCAAGGGGGTCATCCACAAGGGCAGATATGTGCACACTCAACTTATCAAACAGGATATAGGTACAGGTGGAGACAAATGGAAAATGAGTCAAGGAATAACCGGAGGGTGCCAACAGAGAGGCCAATGGTTCTTTGCAAACAGCCCACATCAGAATTACACCCAAAAATATGACAGAGAGACTTGTGAATCCAAATATTTATGCGATATCGTCGTTGTCTCTCTCAATAGTTGCTGCTATCATGTCAGGGGTTGGACCGGCCCATAAGTTGGCTGAACATCTTATGTCAGTAATAATACAGGCAGGGGAAGAGTGAGACACTGACCCCAGTCAGTACAGCCCATGCCCCATTCATCAAGAATGGCTTGAATTGCTTGCTGGCGTCTTTCCACGAATTGC
The DNA here is from genome assembly GCA_004348175.1 of Puccinia novopanici. NCBI lineage: Eukaryota > Fungi > Basidiomycota > Pucciniomycetes > Pucciniales > Pucciniaceae > Puccinia > Puccinia novopanici. Next base: position 980 of record SMGU01005463.1, read on the forward strand.
CTGGCCCTTTCTTGGCGACGGCGGCGAGCACGGAGGTAGCGGGTTAAAAATCGGCGCTGACAACGGCGGCGCCTCGCCTCCATAACTTCGGCCAGTTTTGGGTTGGTTTCGTGAAAGTGTGGGTCCTGTGAGGACATTATTGCATAAAGGATTTGGAGAATGATTTCTGCTTCTGCTGAGGGGCAAGGAGATAATGGAAACCAGTGAACAACTTTTGAAATGACAATATCAGGGCCTCCAGATATCTTAAGAGCATCCAGCGACTCCAGATATCTCAAGAGCATCCAGTGACACTTTTTCTCCCCGTAGGAGATGACCTAGGCAGTGAAAATTCTGGCCCAATGTAAAAAATCCAAACCCAAAAGATGGCAGGGTTGGGCACCTCGTAGGGAATACCAAGGCCAATTCAAGTGGTGCTCAGATGGTGGTGAGTGTCCAGAAAGCTTTGGCACCGCTCCAGGGGAAGCTGTGTCAATGAAGGAGGGAGGAGGTATCCGGTGGCTGGGAAGCTCAGCCTCATCACCAAATGGTATCCCCGTTATTACCTTTCCAATATTTGCAGCACCAGACTAACAACATCTGTGTTCCGCAACATATGGTTTCCACACCCATTTCAAAAACCAACCCAGGAACTCAATTGAAACAAATGGCTTGTGATGGATTTCAAGCTCCACATGAGTAGGGAAATGAGAGAAGAAAATAGAGCTCGGTGGACATGACAAGCAGGATGTAACGGTGGCCTCAATCAGGTTGCCTGATCAGCGGTGCTGTGATACACACTTTTGATGGGAGATGGGGCTTGGGATGGGGGCATGTCTGCAGGAATCTAGGGGGGACCTTCCGCATTGGTCTCTGGAAAAGAATGGATGTAAGTTATCATGACCCGCGCCTGGGGTTTTGAAGGATTGGGATCTTACCAAGCCAGGCTGTGATACACACTGTCAATTGAGGATGGGGCTTGGGATGGGGGCACGTCTGCAGGAATCTGGGGGGGACCTACTGCATTGGTCTCTGGAAAAGAATCGGTGTCAGTTTTCATGATGCGCTCCTGGGGGTTTGAAGGATTGGGATCTTACCAAGCCAGGTGCCGACCGTATCTGGGAAGCATGCCAGAGGGTTTTGAGCAGGGGGAGCCGGGCTTGAAGTGCGATGGAAAACCGAGAATGCATTGATCCCGGCAGTGATTTCGGCTAGGTCGGAGTGAGAGGCTATACTGGTGGCTTTCGAGGTGCTCCCACCTGGCAAAGAGCTGCTGGGGGTTTTATGGTAAGGAGCGGCAGCTATAATCGTGGCCTTGCGCCCTCGTCCATGCCTCCTGCTACTTGCTCTTGAGCGGGTGTTGCCAGCCGGGCCCTCTTGAGGACAATCAAGCAGTGACGCAGCCACAGAACTTGGTTGGGGGTCAGGGATCTCCTCGGGTTCTTCAGCAGGGACAAAAACTCCATGCCACGGAACATTCCCTCCAAAGCGTCGCTCAATGAGGTCGGGGGCTCCTTCAAATTCACAGAGTATGTCTTGTTTGCCGTCTGTGACCAAGGCTTTGCCTTGCAGCCAAGTCATATCACTGCTGAAGTAAGTCACTCGTCCTTTTATTGCACACAGAAAGTGCCGGGAGTCGATTTCTCGACGATTCCGTCCTGTGAAGGCACTGTGTGCCTTTGACAATTTCTAAATCACATCATGTCAATCAGTTTGGTAGGCCTTTGAAAGAGGATTTGACCAGGCATTCTGATTCAAAGTTGACAACTTACCTTGGCTCTTTTTCGGATGGCCATTTGTTCGAGGTGCTGTAAGGGTGGAAGGAAGACTAATTGATGATAGTGTTACTCTTGTAGTTATTTCAATGTGGGTGATGGGGAAAAACTGTGTCTAGCCCCTAGACTATTTATGAAAATTCCTGCTGATGCACATCACAATGTGATACCTACTCCCTGCACCACGGTGGATGGTTTTGGTGCCATACTGACCTACTAAACAGTGAGTACTAACCCTGTTCTATCTCATATCAACCTTCCCTGCACGATAAAACCCCTCCAATTCCCAATCCGTTGCGAAATCTAGTGCCCAGGTCTGTCTCCATACTGACGGCCTGATTCAAGCCCGCCTTGTTCCTCACAAAAGTTTTTTTATTTTTTGTTTGCTTGGTCAGGTCAGGCATAAATGTCATTTCCTCGGTTGCTCATTAGTTTTCCCTGATTAGATCACCCTAGTTACTGGTGCAAAAGTTCTACGGATCCAGCCGCTCAGCACCAGCCCTGGTTTGGGTTTGAGCAGGAGTACACCCTGCTTGATGGTAATGGTGTCTTGCCTTACGGCTGGCCCAAGGGTGGCTTCGGTCTGTCTCCATACCAATGGCCTGATTCAAGCCTGCCTTGTTCCACTCAACAGTTTATTGTTTTGTTTGCTTGGTCAGGTCAGGCATAAATGTCATTTCCTCGGTTGCTCATTAGTTTTCCCTGATTAGATCACCCTAGTTACTGGTGCAAAAGCTCTACGGATCCGGCCGCTCGGCACCAGCCCTGGTTTGGGCTTGAGCAGGAGTACACCCTGTTTGCTGGCAATGGTGTCTTGCCTTATGGCTGGCCCAAGGTTGTCTTCCCCGGACCCCAAAACCTTTACTATCATGGTGTCCGTAAGCACCACATTCAATCATATCCTTGACATGATCTCACCAGCTTACCCACCCATCCAACTCCCACTTATTTCTCAAGGAACCCGCATGGTGTTTTCTCAAGACATTATTGATGCCGGCTACACATGTTGCATGTACACCGGCATGACCATCTCTGGTGTCAATGCCAAGGGTAACTGTAACTTGCTGAAGTCCTGTTTTCCAAAAATGGCTCAGTCATTGCAATGGAAGACATCATTTTCCAGTGTTGGAAGAGGGAATTGAAAGCAAAACATGTAGAAGAAGGGGGTTGATTTTTGAGTCAGTAGATAATCATTCGTTTGAGAGATTAATCTGTAGTGAGGCTAAGCGATTGACAGGTGTTAAGATGACACCATTTTTCAGCTGAAATATACCGTCTGGCAATAGCCGATAGGCTGCGAGATTTTCAATGGATTCAACTGGGACCAGGTCCTTGTCGCAGATCTGGGAGCTTTCATCGCTAATGATTCGCCCCACCACCGTCTTCATCAGATATAGCCAAAATCAGAACTGTTTTGTTGGACCCTGGCCAACTTTACAGAATAAGTTTTTGATTTTTTCTACATCACACACTACCCTACTTCCCTCGCCAGGCTGTTTGTACACAATGATTTCCCTTACAAAGCCGTACTTCACTTGACCATTATCCCTGAATTCTACACAGTTATTTGGCTGCAAAACGTACACACAAACCTTTGGCTTGCACTCCCATGTTGCTCTTATGAGAACTTTTGGGGATAGTACTTTTGCGTTGAGGGGGTGGGGTAATTCTCGATAATCTCGGATGGTGGGGTCTCTTCTGCGGGCGTGACCAAGTAACCGACTGTACAACACATCGTCCACCTTAGTTGGCCTCCCCTTTTGATGAGTTCGGTCTGCCAATTCGCCAGCAAGGAATTCTGCCATACTATCCGTGGCTTCCAACCTCTGAATCCGACACAATCGCTTCATCATTGACCCTTCCAATTCGCCTGTGACAGTCAAATTTTGTTAGCCAAGGACCTGAGCTAAATATTAGTTATGATTTTCACCTAGCCCTTTGTTTGTTTCCATGCTGCTTAAATTTCCAATACATCACTAACTGGACCATTCTGCAACTCCACGCATTGGTGGGCCCCATATCACCAGATGCTCCGGCACATGTAGTGCATAATGATGATTGGGTTTTACTTTCAAATCTTCAAATATCTTGCTGGACAATTGGTTGTACTTTTCATACAATTATTTGAAGTGATCTCCATGTGTAGCTTGGATTTTTTGAGTGTTGACAATATGTGTGCATAGAATGAGGGATGAAATGTTCTCCATTATCCACCATCGATTCGAATGAACTTTGATGTCTTCGATGTTTCCCACAAAGATCTCTGAAACAATAAGCGGAATAACATATACAAACAGAACATACCACTGTGAGGCCTTCAATTTCCCACAGTGTGACTTTCCCAGCTCACTTGGAATGCAGCCAACAATCAAAGGCAGTACCACATTTTTCAAAGCACCGCAAAAGTAGTCCATTTCTCTTTCTGAAAATAGACCTCCTGAACCGCCTTGATTGAGTTCGTAGTCGTCATCTGAGGTTGATGAATTGCTTTCATCTAATTCATCCTCTTCGTCTGCTGCTTCCGCATCCGGAAAATTTAATCGACGTCGCTTCCCATTGGGACCCAGATCCCCTCCCCTGCGCCGTTTTTCTTTGAGTGAAAGGGTTTGGAAACCCCAACGCTCACCAAAGTGGTGCATAAGCACTCCTTCCATCCAGTTGAGTATCATTCCAAGTGCAACATGCTTGACAGGATCACGGTATTCCAGCCGATTGAGTTCATAATAACGGACACCGGTGTCTCGAAGGATGTTTTCCTGGCCGCTGTGGGTTGCTGTAGTAAGCCAGATGTTGGATATCTTTCATACATTTTCCCCATGTTGTGGTGGCCCTATTTTCACTTCAGATGTGTCATCCTTTATCACGTTACACCATGAGCAGAATTTTTTGGCGGAGTGAGAAGCAAACACTGCTACTTTATGGGTTGCCCCCATATCGCCAATCAGTGGTAGCAATTTTACCTGCACAGGTCGGCCGTCAGGGTACTGGTGGGTCGAGACAGTGAATGGCGTGTTCATGGCGACTAGTTCATCAACAATTGGCTTCATCAAATGTGTAATTGTGGTCATACTGGGTGCAGAGGGGCCGGGAGTAATGCCGGCAAGGAAGGTGTATTGAAGTTTGCTGCGCATTGTTGGTGGGAGATTCATACAATTCATGAGTATGATCCCTACGGACATTTGCTTGCCGGCGAGTTTATTTCCTCTTGGATTAAACCAGTCAACGAAGAGAGAAAACACAAGTTGCAGTTGATTTGAAGGGGTGGTCTCGTTGTTCATGGCGTTAAGTTTCTTCCACGCAGTGCCTTGCTGAATATCAATGATGACATCGGTTGGTGAATTCTTCACTGTTTCACACCAATTCTTGATAGAACTTTCGATATCCGGAATGCCGAGAAACCACGGAAGCCATTTGCTTAATTTCTGCCAGACAAAGGTACACAATGGTTTTTCAATTGAAGGAGCCTGGCCGCGCTTCAACCGGAATTCTTGAGGTTGGAACTTCCCCTGGTGTGATTCGGCAACAAAGAGTTTCTTTGAAGAAAAAACATGAGTACCACATGGTTTTGAGCGTGGGGTTTCACAATAAGGGCAAACAGATGGGAGGTTTGGTGGGAAGAAAAGAGTATAGCATGTTGGAAAACAAATGGTTTTCTCGAGCTTGACTTTCAGGGAGTTGTTGAGGATTGTGCAAGTGTCTTTGGGGAAGTTGGTATCAGTGAGAAGACTTTGAGTGGTTCCTTCCGCCTTGGTAATCATTTTCAAAACTAGTTTGCAAGCAGTTCAAAATTTATCCAGACTCACAGGTCCATTGTCATTGGATAGGCTTTCTAAATTAAAATCAGATTTGGCTGAGCTTTCCAAGCAGGAGCGGGGTTGGCCAGAGTGAGTAGCTCTTTCATTTTTGTGAGGAACATAGTTTGTGGATGCTTGGTTTTGCAGATCCTTGTTTCACTTTTTGCATTGGTTACAGGATGAGACATACTGGCCACGTTTCTGTCAGCCATTTGAGCTTGAAAAAATTTTCTGACTGCATTGCGAGCACTGGAAGAGTAACATCAGAAAGGTGTTTTTGCTTGAGAAGTGAGAAGATTGAACGTGATGAACTCGGTGTGGTGCTTTGGGAGACTTCTACTGATTTAGGTGTGAATCGCAAGGTTGAATTTATAGGAATGAACCTGATGTGTGAAACTCAATTTTAACATCTGCTGGCTAGCCAACGGAAGTTACAATTGAGTGTCACAGCTTTGTGTCACTCATCTTACACAACATGGTGCTGGGGATACACTGGCGCAGCCATAGGCAGCCAATGACAGCTGACGGACCAGCTGACAACATTGTGGGAGCTGATGACACAGGTGTCCTGCATGTGTCGCACATGCGCACGCGCGGGGAAAGGTCAATCCCCCGGGTGATGATTATGCACAATCGTCACTGTATTGCATGTAGTGTGAGTTCAATTCCTACTCAAACACATCACACAATGATGGAATTTTGATATATTGATATTTCTTTTTGATATTCATAGAAAAGAATATTCAACCATTTATGAATTTAGAATTAAAATTATAATTATGAAAATACAAGATTCACATGTTTGAGGCTAATTCTGTTATATTTCACAAAATGTGTGAAAAGAACAGAGATTAATCACATGGAATGATAATTTCCTTGGCATCCAGTGCGCTTCCAGGCCTGTGAAAGCCATTCTGAAATACAGTTTACACATCCTACATGATAACCATAAAAAATGATATTAGGGGGTATCAAATATGACCAAATCTACCATTATGTAATTGACTGGTTTTGAAAAATCCACCATTTTTAAAACATGTTTTTTACTTACCAATAAGGTCTTAGGACCCATTAATGAATAAATATATTTTTTTAAAATTGACTTGTTTCTAATTGTTGATTTGTTATATTTGATACCCCTTATTTTCTGAAATATCAAAAGGGAGGATTTACCCAATAGCCTTTGCATGGTTGAAATTAGCTTCCTGTGGCCGCTTCAAGGCCCTGAATAGAGCAGATCATCTAGTGGGATCAAGGGAGGGCCTCACAATATTTAAGGAGAGCCATTTCCCCCCATTTGGGACCACTCCTCCTCAGTTATTATTTAGTATAGGTAAGTTATAAGCTACAAAGGCATTTCCCTTCTATTATAATTGGGAGGACTGGCATTTTCCCTTATTATTATCTTAGTATAATATACTCCACCCTCAATAACTTATTATAAGTTAATTGGGAAGACCTGTGTTAAAGTCTAGGTAACCCTTCTGAAGGATTTACATCCCATATTAGGAAGCTGGTACCAGGTTAGTAACCTGTTCTTTTCTCTTACACTTCAATATAAGTGTTTAAGAGTGTTGCTTTTTTTTATTATCAGTTTTCTAACTTATAATCTGATCTTTGGTAATTTTATCATTACCTCTCTTTTTGTTGTTGTCTATACTTGGCACGCCACTTTCTGTGGAGTAGAGCCAGTATATTTGACATTTCTGATGGGGAACAGGAGAATCAGTGGCTTTCCTTTCTCATTGAAGAACTTGGGAGACTGATCAATCTCCCAGAAACCATCTTTCATGTAGAAAACAGGTTATTAGTCAAAACAAAATATTTAGGAATTTGGCTCAAACTTGAAAACCAAAAACCCTGACATCAAAATCAAGGCACTAAGAGAGGTAAGTTTCAAAGATGGAAATTGATGTTCTTCTTATACAGTCTTATAAGATGCTGGCTTATGCTCTGGCAAAGATGGCTCCTCATCAATTGGTCTAGAATCTTCAAGTAAAATGTGTCTGGCAGTTTCTTAGTGATTAAACAAGGAGGGATGTTGAGTTTTTTTTGTTTTTTTTTGGCTCAAAATACTTCTTGTGGTTTTGCGGCAGTCCTTGTTTTTTCAAACTTCTCAGTTGCTGCAGCCTGAACCCTACTCTTCCTGTGATGAGATTCAGTTAGGTTTTGGGTTGTAACACTCTCAGATTCTTGCTAGAGTTTCTGCTCCCCTGTTTCAACCATCAAAGTTCTAAAAAGAGTTGGATCTAAATCAAAAATCAAGACTTGCTCTCAAGGCTTGATTTTATCAAGAAATCACAACACAATCTCAAAACTCATCAGTAAAGTAAAAAAAAAAAAAAAAAGTAAGACCTACCCTCATTCAATTCTGCTTCACACTAATATTAAACTATCATATCTTTTCCTTCAAAAGTTCTCTGATCAATCACTCCCATCAAATTTTCTTCCTATTGGAGTATTCAATATTTTTTTCCCTTCCTTCTTTCTTGTCTCTATGTGTTTTATCTCTAATGACTGAATCTCTTGTAGGGTTGAAAGCACCACCTTTGAAAAACTGTGCACCAGTAGGCGCCTTGATGGCCTCCCAAATTTGCATGCCGTTGGCTGGTGCAGTTGAGTTATGCCTGGGCAAGGGCTCCAAAGGGCTGATTTATGCCTTAAATTGAGTTTTTTATTTTTTTATTTTATTTTTGTTTGTGATGATAATATTTTCCACAAGGAGGTGGGTACCCCTGCAAAATCCACCGCTGTTGTAAGACTCAAAAGTTGTTGTGAAACCCTTTTGCTGAATTAAGAAGGGGATGGATGAGTTGCAAGCTCTGCCCTTCTATGCTATCAGAAAAAAAGACCACCAAGATTGCTTGGCAGTTTAATTATTGTGATAGGGATGGTCTGGTTGAAGATGGCTGTGGACCAAGTGAGTTGATATTTATGAGAGTGAGTGATGGTTTATGATGATGATGATGATGAAGAGTGATGAGGACTGATGATGAGTGATGAGTGATGAGATGAGTGGTGATGAGTATGGATGAGGAGTGTTGAGTGATGAGGAATGAGATGGGTTATGTGGGATGAAATGTGTGATGTGGGAGCAAGTGCTACAACCAGGGATTGAACAGAGGCTCTATTGATGGGGGGTTATATAGTGAAAAAGGGTGTTGAGTTTGGAAAGGGGGAATAGCCTAATGGCAATTGAACTTGTTAGACCTAGGTCTTGACCAGGGATTGAACCAAGGGGCCTTATGAAAGGGTAATGAGGAGTGTTATGAAAGATGTAAGGGTTTTAATTATATAAGGGTGACTATAATTGTAAAACTATAATATAGAGGGGCTAATAATATAGAGTGACCAGAAAAGGGTAGTGTTATAAGGGATAAGACTACTAGACTATGTGTAAAAATCTGATGGGAAAATCTGGTGAGTAAGGGAGGAACAACTGAAGCAGAGCCCCCTTATATAGACAAAGGTGAGGGTGAAATGAGGGATTTTGGCTGGCCTAGCTACACAGCATTGAGGGTTTTATGCTAGACTGAGGGATTTGTGCTGGCCTGAAAATGTCATGGAACACATTGGAACAACCAAAAATGAGGGGGAAAAAAGTCTTCAGCTCATGTGTATGCACATCCTGTCAACAAAAAGGGGGTGTAAAGTGAGGAAATATAGCTCAGACCCTGTATCAAGTGAGTGATGCTCAGCAAAATCAACAAGATAGGGGTAGAGAGTACATGTAACTGCATGACAGCCTGCATGTGATCTGCATGAGCCTGCATGAGACATGCATGAGACTGCATGGGATCTGCATGAGCCTGCATGAGACCTGCATGAGACTGCATGACCATGTAATTGTGTGCATTGGGTTGTTGTTGTATGTAAATGTTGTTGTATGTAGTATGTTGCTGTGTTGGTTGTGTTGTGGTGGTCTAATTAGGTTTCAAGTATCAAATGTGATAAAGGATCAATTCTCCACCCCATATCCCATAGTTTTAGACATATTTTTATCATATTTTTCCCTTATGAATACTCTAAGCCCCAGTTTTATTCAGTGGAACCCCTTTTTGACTAGTATTATCCAGTGGATTTTATGTAGAATATAATTATAGTATAGTACATAGTTTGATTAGATAAACACATATTATATAGTCTAGATACATAGTCTAAATACATAGTCTTAAATACATAGTCTAAATAAATAGAAGATAGTAGGTTTATAAGTACATAATTAGTAGTTTATAAGTACATAATTAGTATCAACCAATCAGGATTCAGCTTTCAGCCATGAGGTTGTGGCCAATCAGCTTGCAGGATTCACTCATCAAGTTCTGACCAATCACAACTCATGGTT
>SMGU01005464.1:0-65068 GCA_004348175.1 Puccinia novopanici
TTTTTTTTTTTTTTTTTTTTTTTTTTTGGCTTGAAAGCATATGCGTGTGTGTTGTCTCTCTCGTCTCTCTCATACCTTCTTCTTTCTTGTTTCTTTTTCGAATGCCTTTTTTTTAGACAGATATAAAAAGAAAAAGAATAGACTTTTTGTGTGTGTGTGTGTGTGTGTGTGTGTTGCATATGGGGGTATAGAAAGTGTTTGCCTCGAGACACGCCATGTTGTTCGTCAGACACAAGGCCGTGGCGCGGATTGTGTGTGGAGAGAGAGACTGGGACTGCGCTGACGAGAAGATGGGGGTTGTTTTCGGCCCGGCTGGGCGCCGGCAACTCTCCGCTATGTAGCTTGTTATCCCCGCCTCCTTTCTTCGCAGCGCCACTTGGCCACACATATCCAGGGCAAGGCGCAAGCGCACCCCGCAATCCGCACTTCGACCGAGTCATCTATGGCCCCCGGGCCCTCCGATCGTCCCGATTACCGACCTGCTTATTTTTGTTATATGGCCTGGTGTATGCCTGTACGGGGGAGAGTTGGTGCCCACTACCATCGTGTAGTTGGGTAGGTACCTCTTCTCACCTCCTCCGAGTCATTAGAATTTTATGTATGTATTTATGTAGAGAGCTTTTCTTGCTGCCACTTTTATGGTCTGAGAGCACGCACCCGAGAGTCTTGTTCTCGCTGCTGCACGGAAGCGGTGGTGGTGGTGGTGCAAGAATTATACGCGTCCAATGAAACAAAAACAACAAGTGTGTCGGTGCTTCCTTTTTCTCTTCTACCCGCGCGCACGCCCTGCTCGCCGCAGGTTCATCGACACGCGTGTCCCCCTAGTTAAGATCACAGTGTCAAGGCGTCGGTCCGCACCTCGGTCGCTGGTGGAGATCAGAAGCTGGGACGCAGTTACCATGTTCCGCCCATTCATGAGGACACGCTCCTCAACTAAATCGGCCTCCCTTTCACTTAAGCCTCGAGAAAGTGGGTGGGGGTGATGTTAGCGTGCAAAGATTGTCCAGTACTTGTACACTTACCCCCCAATGGGCCCTTCTCTGGCCGCCAGAAGAAATGCACCTGGCTATCATGTCCCAAAAAGCTGGCCGCAGTCCGCTTCCTGTTTACTCGCCAAGCTCCCTTCGCAAACACCAATAATTGCAAGTCTGACATGTGGCATGATCATGAGCGAGCTTTATAATTAGGGTGTGTCTGGACTTGACACTCTAGTACTACTCCTTCTCCGTGTATTTTATGCAACAATAGCTCCATCCTGATTATCGTATTGGTAGCACAAGATTCGTACGTGCACAACCATAGACTGGGTAACCATATATATTTTGGTCATGTATCTGACTCGATCATCATCAACAAAAAATGACCAAGGTTAATTGAATGGTTGAGTTATCTAGCTTATCAACAAGTTGACAGTTCAATACACAAAAATGATCTCATGGAATAAGCTGGGCTCATGTGCAGACATATAGATAGTGAGTGGAAGTCCCTGGCTATGATCAGGGCACTAAGGGCTTTTGCAAAACTGCAACCTCATAGGCCCACTTTGACATCTCAACGGTTGACATTCATTGTGAATGGGATTTTTTACACCAGGAATCTTAATAGATGGGCGAGTCCGGGTTAATTGGTGGTTTAAGCATTGTGCGTGCTCATGTGTAAAGAATACATGATTCTTTGCAAACACTTTGGGGAGAGACATGAGGGTGCAGGGGGGGATGATACAATCCCAAAGAGTTTGCAGAGACAGAAGCTGAATAACTGGGGTTTTATCCCACCAAAAGAAATGGATTTTTTTTTTTTTTTGTGTTATTTTTTGTGGTTTGATTGACTAGTTAAAACCCATTTATTTCTTACTCTTGCCCATCAAGTTCAAGGCTGAGCCGGCCTTGAACCACTCGATCTGGCCTTGGTTGAAGGTGTGGGTTAATGGAATCTTGTCCTCTGATCCATCTTTATGCTTAGCGATCATCGTCACCTTGCTGCCTTCTTTTAATTCCGTGATTCCTTTGAGTTGCTGTTCTAAGTTCTGGAGAAGGAAGTTTGAGGAGCTCGTTACAACGCCGTTGTCAACGTGTATCCAAATGACACCTTTCTTGTCGCGGTGTTTGACTGTGTAGAGACTATTGTCATATTGACTGGCCTTGAAACCAAGATCATGGAGTACACCTTTCAGGTGAAGCCACCAGCACCTTGCCGCCTGCTTGGTGCCATAGAGAGCCTTATGAAGCAGCATGGCCTCTCCAGGTCGGACATCCATCCCCTCAGGAGCTTCAACCCAAACTTCCTCGTCAATCAGTGCGTTGAGGTAAGCAGCTACAAAATCAAACAAAAAAACTGGCCAGTTGAACTTTCCGGCCAGGGTTAGTAGTAGACGCAGGGAAACAAAAGTCGCATTGTAATCAACCCCAAAGACCTGTGTAAATCCTTTAGCAACATACCAAGCTTTGTAGCGAACTACTTCCCCAGCATCATTGATTTTCTCTGCAAAAACCCAGCGGCCCTTTAGGGGTTTGTGACCGGCTGGGACAATTTTGACTGACCAGACCCTCATCACGTTGAGATTCTGAAGTTCCTCATCAATTGGTTTCATTCCAGTTGATCCATTGGGTCAATCTTTGTGCCTGTTTGAAAGTCTTAGGAACAGAAGAAACATAAAAAGTACATTCCAGAAGAATGGGATCTACAGTGAGTTCCTGTTTGGTGAAAGTGACCTTGTCGGAGAAATTTCCGAGTTCCATCCGGTTCACAATGAATTCAACATCAGACTTCCTTGGGGATCGAGCACGTGAGATGGGACCTGCAGAGGGAAGGATGGTAACACTGGAGGGAGAGTTCTTAAGCGGAGGACTCTTGGGAATGACATTAGTAGGCTGGTGTACATTTTCATCATTCGGCCACTGTACCACAGCAGATGCCACAAGCCGGTTAGTATCCTTTATGAGGAATATCCAGCCTTTACTGTCATTGCAGTGGGCTACAACCCGGCCTTCCACAGCCCTGGCATCTAATTTTTTCCTCCCTTCCGGCATAACATGAACAAAAGCCCGTTGGCCAAACAATTTCTACCTGTCAAAAGACGGTTTGATCCCATAAAACGCCTTGTAGGGTGTGATGGTTCCACTGTGCTTGTTAGGGATGAGATTGAGCACCTCACAGGCCCAAATGAAAGAGAATCCCCACAACGGTTTGCCAAGTTTGCTGTCAATCAGGAGTGTCCGTCCCATATCCTGTAGTGTGCGGTTGAACCTCTCGATTACCCCATTCTGGTAATGGTGGTAAGGCAGAGCACGCTCGGCTTTGATCCCCTTCGCTGTCAAAAAGGAAAACAAACGGTTTCTGGAGAACTCTCCACCATTATCAGTGTGCAATGTTTTTACAAGGAGATTGGTACTCCTCTCCCAACGATGTATCATGTCGATGAGCATTAGACATGCCTGGTCCTTTGAAACCATGACTTTTGCCTCACAGAAACCAGTGGCAACATCACGAATGGCTAAGAGAAACTTACCCTTGTTGAACGTTTCCACTTCAAAAGGTCTGACAACGTCCGCAGTGATGACATCAAGCTTGTGGAGGGTCCTGCCAGATGAAGCTAAGGTTGGTCAAAGGAGGCTCTTGCTTCGCGCACAAACGTCGCAGCACACATCACCCTTTGGAAGGGAAACCGGGAGGTTGTGGCACAGTTTGTCTTGGACAATTTGGCGAATTTTTCGCAGACTGAGGTGGCCGAAGAGCCTGTGCCACTACAAGAGCGTTTTTTCATCCTTGGAAAGACTCAGATTTGTCAGTGTAGGTGGGTCTTCATTAAGATGGAGTGGGGTCACAAAACTCTCAGTTCTCAGTTTGGAGCGGAGGTCAGTGGTCATTGGGCAAAATGTGGGATGGGAACGAGATGGCATATCATTGCGGCAGGAAGAAGGAAAATTTTTGGGAGAACAAGTCACATTGGGCATGATGGGTTTAGGGAATATCCATTTGTTTTGATTGGGAACATAGGGGCAGCGGAAGACTATTGTATGGTCTTTGGAATATATATTAAAGCAATCCTGCCGGGTGTCATAGGCAAAGAAAGCATTAGCTTTGCGCAGGGCTGAGAGTGATATGAAGGTTGATCTCGCCAGCTCGCAATAAAGAACTCCATGTATTGTAACATGTTGGTTATTGATGCCCCGAAAGGTCAGGTTGCCAGACCCAGTGATATGGGCATTGTTGCTAGTGGTGGCTACTTTCAAAGGAACAGGGGTAGAGAAGACACGAAAATTAGAAAAGAGCTTGAAATCACCGCAGAGGTGGTGAGACGCACCAGAGTCAACAATTGGAGCTTCATTTGCGTCCTCAGCAACAACATGCTCAAAGCTGATGTGGGCTAGATCTTCTGCCACATCGCCGAGCTCCACCATCCGAGCATCGGACTCCTCGACCGATTGATCATATTGGTTGGGAGTGTACATGTGGTGAGCTGTTGAGGGTGGTCGCTGGTTGCTGGGAGGGGCTGGCGGGGCAGTGGTTTGTTGTTGCCGGTATTGAGGGCGATACCGGTCAGCTGGGCGGGGCAGCAGCGGTGGCTGGCTATTGTTGACGTGGGGCCAAGGTTTGGGGGTAGATCCCGGTAAAACCAGGAGGAGTGACAATCGGCCAAACAGGTTGAAAACCACCTGGAAGTGGTGGCGCTTGAGGAACGGGGGGGTTGGGGCGCATGGAGTTGCAAGCCATGTTTGGTTGTTGATGCATGGGGCAGTCACGGAGGAGGTGGTCAGGAGATCTGCACTGCCAACACAAACCCGCTTGCATGGTGAAGAAATTGTAGGCATTGGGAGTGTTTTCAGGGTGCAAAGTCAGTGGGGTTGGGGCGGGTTGAGGGGACGACGACTCTTGGATCACCGGGGCCTTGGCTCGCAGTGCTAGAGGGGTTCCATTGGTGCTGGTGTTGCCACGGGCCGGCTGGCTGAGCAAATGTTGGTGTCGGATGACGTCGACCAGTTGGATCATGGTGTCAAAATTCATGGGACTTCCACCACCTGCACTCTGATAGGCAAGTTTGACTTGGTGATCGAATTCTTCAGCGAGTTGGGGTTCTGAGGCTAGCCCATTTTGCAGTACTAGCCCGGCAATGTCGTCATGAGTGAATTTGATGTGAATTGTCTCCAGTTCGTCCATAATGTCATTGATGTGGGCAGACATTGCAGCAGTTGATTGGTGATTGCTGACGTCAAAAGAGATAAGTCGCCTGAAAGCGTTCAGTTTGGCGGCTCAGCTGATGGAGTTAAAACGACACCTTGCCTCTTCCCACATCACATGCGCCGTGTCAAAATGTCCAAAGCCCCGTCGAAGAGAGCGGTCAACGGAGGACAGGAGAATCGAGCGGCCAATCCTCTCATGGATTGGGTTGTGGCAAGGCCGGTGGTAGAACAGCGGCTTGTTCACCGCATCACGCATCTTTTCATTGATGAAATCAACCCAGGCAGCATAGTTGGATCCGTCCGCCGCCAGCCTGTCGTCATCCTTGATTTGGGTGTTGATCAACCCTATAATTGCTGCGGCTGTGCAATCAAGGTCAGCCTCCACACGTCTTGAGTCAGAGACATTGACAGCAATGGGTGGGGGATTAGCAACTGCTGGATTTGCTGGCCCGGCAACGGTGAGAAGGTGTGGTGGGGCGGCGCAAGGCCCTCGGGTGTGTTGGGCACTGGCTGACTGACGGAGACAAGCGGTAGGTTGGGCCGGTGGGGCGGTGTTGTTAGCCGCGGCAGCTGTGCCTAGAGTGACGCGGGGATTGGTAGACATGGAGAGGAGTAAGATGGTGGAATTAGAGAAAGAAAGGGTGTGGGGAATTGGATGAGTGGAGGGGAAAGTGGTTGATGGGAAGAGAGAGGAAGATAAGGAAGAAAAAAACAGAAGGACACAGAGAGGAAAAGAAAAAAGGAGGGAGAATGAGAAAATAGGAATTGAATGGGGATTGTGTGGCTGGAAAGGTTGGAGATGTCCAAAAGATCGGCGAGGTTGAGAAACAAAGCACTTGCTGTACGCCTGTTCAGCACCCAAGACTGGCGTCCCAGCTCAGGATATACCTCAGAGAGCTAATATTTGGTAGCTTAATCAGCAGTATCAGCAAGCTCAGCGTTTGAGTTTGGAAGTGAACCGGATATCAGAGTGAGAAAATTGAAGTGATGATGATCAACACGGGACAATTACACCCTACGCTGGGTTACCCAGAAGTGAGAGACGGAGAGACGAGGGAAGAAAGAAGTGAAGACAGGTCGATTACACCCTACTCTGGGCTACCTTATTGATGGATATTTTATATATATATATATATATATATATATACAGCGAGATGTGTTAAATGGCGCGCATAACCTGATGTGGAGCGGAAAAGAAAAAGAGCAGAAGCGCTAACATTACATGTGTATAAAGTGGCTATAGTTTATATAAATGCTCTCAAAGGGGGTCTAGGTGAGCCCTAGACGTAACCCAGCTACTGGGTTACAATAGTGGGACTCAAACCCATGACCTCAACTATGCTGAGACACATTCTAGAGTGCTGCCTTAACAAACTAGGCTACAGACACTTGTGGGGGCCATGGTAGTTGGGCAGTAGTGGTCATGGTTCAAATGAGATGATGAATCATGGTAGCACACTAACTTTTACCTCAACATAGAATTGGCTTATTATGGACTGCCTCAATTGTGGTTGGAGCATCTTGGGGAGTTGAGAGAGATAGTTTCGGGACCAGATTTTATGGTGCAAGGGAACTGGTATTTTCTTTAGATGGTAGGTGTCATCTATATCTGTTACTGAATTAGTATGGCATGGTGATCCTTCCTTTAGCTTTTTATTCCATACTAGCCATTTTTGTAACCAACTCAGCTTTTCAGAAATTTTCTTGAGGATGTCCAGGCTGGGGAAATTGACTGACCAAGAGATATTCTTTTAAGTTTTTCTTGTACTACTTGTGAAGTTTTGTGATACAGCCCATTGCCTATTGCCAGGATTTGTCCTTGCTGCATTTGGGGCAGAACATCAAATTTGAAGACAAGAATAAAATCACTACTGTTGAGCTGCATTGTCAATAAAAGTAGTTGTATTCCACTTAACTCTTTTCATATTCAATTTGAAGTTCATCCATGTGATGTGCCCATTGCCAAGATAACCATTAATGTTTCAAAGTCAACTGGGCTCTTCAAAATGGCTAGAAATTCATTCCAACTCAATATTTCATGCACGGCATACATCCAGTATGGGATTTGAGTGATGCTGCTGATGAGACTTTGTTTAGCTTTGAGATAATAAGCATCCAATTTTTTCTTCAATCTGTTAGAGAGTTTTGTCTGCTTAATTTTTGTTAGTATTAGCCTGGAACTCTCAAAGAACATACATGCTCACCAAGATGTTCTCACCACTTGTGAAGAGTGGCTGGAGGTTTTTTCCTAGACATTGGCCTTTGCTCAAAGAAATAAATCAAAAGATTGTATTTGGATGGATAGTTTTGAAGTAGATATTATAATATACTTTTGATAATATCTTGCTCATGAGTTGGTGTTTACACCAAAAAAAAAAGAAGAAGAAGAAGAATGAGCATAAGGAAACCACAAACATGGTTAATGATAATAGGGGGCAGTTTCTACACAAGATATATTTTTGCATAACATAATGTTAAGCATTGGTTAGTTTTTAACTACTTCTAAAACCAGCTTTTTCCACATCCTCCAAGAGAAAACATCAGCTTCAAAGGTGACCAGGAGTTGAGCATGCTTTAAACAATCATTCTCAATTTTCTGAACAAGAATAATCTGATTAATTGGACTCCTGGATTTATCTCAATTTTCAATATAAAATTTAGAATTCACTTTGGACCCACAGCATTATTTCTCAAAGATGTGTATTTGGGTTCATAACCCACAATGTTCATGAGATTTTACTCTGAAACATATTCTAGCTGGGAATATGAACAAGATGCTCAGGGATATTGAAAGAATTGCAAAAAGAGGGTGCTGAAAATCATTTGGAAAAACTGAAGCAAGATAATCATCCATACTGTCTGTTATATCTCACTTTGAAGTACTCCCTAAATATTTTTCTAAAAGAAAGAAATTAGACATTAAAATATGAATAATGCTATGGTAAAACATTTTTGAATTAAGAAACTGGTATCTACAAAGGTTATCCTTCTTATTAATGAATATGCATTCCATGAGAATCAAGCAAATGTGGACCCTCATGATTTTCTAAATCACTGAGCTTGGAATGGGTTTTTTCATTCAGTATTGCCTGAATTATTTTCAAGAATGAAAATTTTGAATGTGAAGATGAATTAACCAATAGGCTTAGAAGAAGTACAATAATTTCATTATTCTGTGATTTAAACCTTATTTCAAATAATTCAAATATTTTGCCTATACAATTCATTTGTAATGCTCTTCAAGAGGTGGCTCTCATCAAATGGACTTGTTACTACCAAAACAGATAGTTGGGAAAAATGAGGATTGATATTACACCTTACTAATGTAGCCCTCATCTCCAGAGTAAGTAATCCAAGCCACAAGCCCTGAGAAGAGTCATAATTAGTTTCAGTAAGAATTAAAACTTAAACCCATGAATTTTTTTGGATTTTCATTTTTTTCTCTGAAATAATTATTTTCTGCTCTTTATACTGCTTAGTTTAAATAAGACTTCTAAAAAATCCATGATTAGATTATATTTTATTTGTTCTTATAACACAAGAGGAAAGAAAAAAGAATATAGCTTTCCCATTACACCACCACAATGGGAAAAAAACTCAAAAGTCAATGCCCCAGAATAAAACCAATGGAAGGTATTTCTTGAATAAAAAATCATTAATAAGATGGAAACTATAAATTTGTTTACAATATCTGCTTTAATGAAAAACTCAATTGCTAGTTTACATAGGGTGATCAAGTCTAGATGGGTTCCATTTTGTCAAGCCTCTTCAAGAGACAAATACACTGTGTGTACGCAATCTATAAAAATCTTCTGGAGTTATGAATTGAATGATTTATGCACCAAATAGTTTTTGGTTTTTGTCAATTCACCAGGTGAAGTCTTGCGACCAAATATCCAAATACCATCATGATTAATAGAAATGAAATCATACAGATTAGGCTGTTGGAGTGCTCAAAAGGTGGAATATTGCTTAGAAGTGCCATAATTCAAGAGGGAAGAGATACCTGAGTTGATCACTTGATTATTATTAATTTGCATTGACTGAAGTGTGTTATCTGCTGGTGCAGCCAGCTAATAATTAAAGGTATGTGCTTAATTTTGATTTGCTTTTGTGAAAATGAATCAAGAATGAGAAGTCTACTAAATAGATGTCAAAAAATCCAGTGAGCTGTAGATGCCTTGCCTGCCTAAACTATTTTCATTCCTTTCCTGTTAGTTTTTGTGTGTGGTTGCCTTGGTAAGCCCCTAGCCCCTTCTTGTTGTAACCCAAAATTTATATGCATGCTATTTTTTTAAAAATATGCATTCCTGGAGGTGTGAGTGCAGGGCAGGTGTACTTTGAAGTGCAGTTGGGGGCAGAGCCAAAGAACTGAGCTAGAACTTGCCTTTTCCTGCACATCTTGCCAATTTCAAGATCCCACCAAAAAGATCTTTCACATTCCACCAAAGGATCTTTTTGTAGAGGTGAGTTTCACTTGTTAGAGGTTGTTTTTTTACTTGGTGGTTATATGAGTGTAATAGATGGATGATTAGGGTTGTAGATGTGCTTTAGTATCATCCTGTATTTAGTTAGTCTGTCTGCTTTTCCCACCTGCCGCTGGTTTCTTCCCCTCACCAAGTTTAGGGATAGCTAACTATGATTGCCAGAACACAACAGTGTGTTACTGCGTTGCTCCTAACAGGCTGTAAGTGTCAGCTGCAGAGATAATGTAAATATACCTGATAGTCTCCAAGTAGATACTTTTCTCAAATCAACTTAGAATAATGATGTACATGTTATTTCTCCTTGTTATATTAGAAATAATGCATTGGAAGTCATTTCTAATACACCCATAGGCTACAATTGTGTAATTTTGTTGTAGCATTGCATATTTTTATATAGATTTGATATATCCTGAAAGGCATGAATATTTTTGTTCATTTGCTCTGAGAATTCTTATTTTATTGTATCAATTATAATATGATTACTTTTGTAATATTATAATAATAGTAATTATTAATGCATAGTATAAGCTGCTGTGATAGTTTAGGTTGGAAAATAATGATGGTAGTATTTTGGGAGAAATATCAGACTATATATGATCTATGTACAAGCATACTCATATTGTGTATTAAGACTCAGGATATAAGCATATCTGAGGCCTAACACACCCCCTGTTGACTACACAAAAACATCAAGTGTTGGCCTCTCCCTGTATTGCATGAGCAAGGCATCCGTGCTTCTCAAGAGTCAAAGCCTTAGTGAGAATGTCTGCTATCTGTTGGTTAGTTGCAATCCAGGAAAGACTAACTTTAATCTTGAATAAAGCCTGATTGGTGACTTAATACCCCCTTTTGGTGTGTCTAGTATGTTGATTGGAACTGTCATCTTTACTTACCTTGACTGCGGATTCATTGTCACATAGTAGATGCCCTACAAAACTGTGGCTCATAACATTGTGGTATTCTTAAATGTTGAGAGAAAGGGGGTGGGGGTAGTCTGACTCCTGAGAGAGTTGTTTGTCCAGGGAGAGTGTGAGATTGTTGCTTCTGTCCTGTCTGAGGATATCCATGGTTGAATTCATTTCCAGAAGAGTGTGAGAGGGGGTGTTTCCTGATCTGGAAGCCAAATGGGGTCTGCTGAGTGTGCCAAGGAAAGTGGCCAATTCTGCTGTCTGTGGTGAGCCATGGTAAATCTTGGGGTTAAGCCTGGGTCCTGGGCCTGGGTCTACTGATTATTCCTCTAGAGCCTGGTGATTTGTCCTTCTGAAAAATGGGAAATTGATTATATATCTTGAGAACCAGTGGGAAATCCAGTATGCTGTAAGAGGGTGTGACCTGGGGTAAAATGGGCTTCTTATGCTGATTCTGGGCAGATAACTGGGAAAATCTGATTCATTTGGATTTGAGGGCTGAAAAACAGGATCACCACAATGTGTACCCACACAGCACCCTTGTGGACTGCATGTTGCAATATATATAGGGAATTATAAAATTGGCACAGAACATACCCTAACTTTTTCATTTTTCCTTGAAGGTGTTTCCACCAACAGCAGGCTGCCTGTTTGGTGCCATATAATGCCTTTTTAGCTTGCATGTGTGACCTTTTGGAACTTCAAGACCCTCTTGTGGTCTGACCCAGATGTTCTCCTTGATGGGAAAATGGAGGTACACTGCAATAAAATCAAAAGAATATATAGGCCAAGAGCACTTGGCTGCTACGGTCAAAAGAAGATGTAGTGACACAAAAGTAGTTTTAGGGGAAAATAAGTCAATAAATTCTATGCCAGAAATCTGAGTGTACTCTTTTGCAACATATGTAGCTTTCAATTTGATCAGTTTCCCATCAGGAGTCATTTTTTCAACAAAAACCCAGTGTGCACCCATGACCTGCTGACCATCAGGAACCAGTTCTATGGTCCATATATCATGCCGGAAGAGGTTGGCTAATTCCTCTTAAATTGCCTTCAGAAATTCCTCTTTCTCAGGGTGGACCAAGATGTCATGGTATTTCTTGGGAGTTGGGATTGGTGGTGAACTTGTCTGCTTGGCAATTTGATCTTTCAGGTCTTCTTTTTGTCCCACTCAAATTTCATCTTTGAAATTGCCAAGCGCACACACTATGATGAACCTAAACACAGAAGGAGAGATACCGCTGGACTTATTTTCAACATGTTTCTTAGGCTCAGCATTCTTCACATTTGATGATGTCAGTGAAGGATTGATCTTAGCAGAGACTGGTTTGTTCCCAGCTGTCAGCTTCAATGGGTCATCAGCAAATTGAGCCCATGCCAAGCTGACTAGCTGATTGGTTGCTGGTACCCAAAGCAGCCAACCTTTGCCATCATCCATGTATCCTACAATGCATGCCTCAGATGCTCTCTTGTCAAGCATTGCTTCTCTGGAGGGATAAGCACAAAAGCTTTGCTACCAAAGATTCTCAAGTGATGAAGTTAAGGCTTATGCCCAAAGAAAGCTTTGAATGGTGTTTTATTGCCACTTACTTTGTTGGGAACATGGTTGAGCCCATAGTTTGGCCACAAGAACGCAAACCCCCAGAATGACTTGGGAAGGTTGCTACCTGTCAGCACTGTTAATCCCATGTCAGAAACTGTTTGGTTTTACCTCTTGATGGCACCGTTTTGATAATGATGCTAAGGAAGCAAATGTTTGGCTTTGATGCCTTTTTCCTTCAAGAAATTGGCCAGAGCTTTTCCTTCAAATTCACCACCATTATCCAATCAGATGCATTTGACTTTCTTCCTGGTGGACATTTTGAAACGCTGTGGAACTACTCATATGGAGAATAGAGCTTGAGAGGGAATAGTGCTTGAAGGGCTGCCTCTCAGGGAAAGCTGGGAGAGTAAGGTAAGACAAGAAAAAGAGAATAAACTCTTAGAGAAAAAGGGTGTGGCTTTGAAGAAGTTCTGGTATAGAGATGAGGGTGTACTCCCAGACTGGTTACTGGTGAGTCTTTTGGATATTTCGCTAAGGGTGCAATAAGACTTGTGATCAGTGCTAAGCAATACTACTTTGATTCCTAGTGAGCTGATGGGGGAACAAATGAGGAGGGAAAACAAGGCTGCTTTTATAGACAAATCTGGGTGAATGAGAAGAGGGCTGAGTTGTGGTTGGGTACAACTGTAAGAAGGATGGAACATTCCAGAGAAGGAGAAAAAGGGCCAACTTGTGGGTATGGCTGAGGGAAACCATGGCAACAGAAGAAGCAGCTAAAATGTAATATGCAGCATAAGCTGTAAAGGAAGGAGATAACAATAGCCTTGGTTTCATGCTGGTTTCATGGCTTGCGGAAATTTCTAGGGCAAGGCGGCTTGCAGATAGGCAAAACAGTATCCTATACAGAGATTGATTGTTTTGGGCGGTCTTTTCCTTGTTGCTTCAGACTTGTGGCTTCTGTGTTTGGTTGATTTTATCCGTGAACCTGCCGTGACTTGTGCCATTCCTGAACTTGTGTCTGATTCCTCTGAGTCCCGCGATTTGTCCATGATTGCTCCTGGCCTGGTGTTCCTTCTTCTTCAAGGTTTGGGTTACCACAACGCAGGACCTGTTCAATTAGCAACTTTGCAGCTTTGCCCTTGTTGGTTAAAATTTTGATCTCACTATAAGATGTACCCAAATATTGGATTGTGAGCACATATTTTCCATTTCCAAGAGTAGGTATTTCAAAAGGACCCATCAGGTCACACACAATGATATCCATTATTTCAACAGGATGGTATGAAGCAACTAGATTATTAGTGCAGGTTCCTTTTGCAATCATGCAGACGGGGCATTTAATGTTGCCCTTTGGGAGCTGTTCAGGAAATCCAAAACCCAAATTCAATTTGGCCATTTTCCTGATGCGGCATAAACCAGTATGACCAAAAAGACAATGCCAAAATAGCAAGCTCAGTTTGTCCTTGGTGAGGTGAGAGACATCAAAGCAAACCTTTCAACTGGAAATTTGAAAACTGGTTCTATTTCAGAGGAGGTGGGAGGCATAAAGGCCAGTTTGGCATCACAACAATCAGAAGGAGGGAAAAATGATTGGGGACATTTCAAAGGAGAGAGAGAAGAATGAACAGAAGGATATGTTGGGAAAGGAAAATGTCATGAGCGTTGTTGGTCATCCAGGCAACTCTGAATAAGAGGATTACCATCCGCAAATAGAGAGATAAAAGTAATTGAACACAGAGAATATTGAATAGTTAGTTTGGCCCTGCGAAGAGCAGCAGGAAAGATTATATTAGCGCTTGCCTCTTTGCAGAACATGAATCCTTTAATGGATACAGTTGTTCCATTCAGACCAGGAAAAGCTAAGGTTCCCACTCCTGTGATACAATTATTGCAACTTTCAGTTGCAAACCTTAGGGGAATTGTTCTCTGAAATCAAAGAGTGCTAACCCATCACCGGTTAGGTGGTCTGTCAATGCTAAGCCAGTGATAACATCTGGCTTAGCATTGACAGAGTCTGCAATGACTTCTCCATTCATTTGCTGTTTGGCTGTTTCTTCCTCTACATTGCCCACGTCAATGTTCTTTGCCCAGACATCAGGGTGTTGACAGGGATAATATACTGGTGTGGTACTCTTAAATGTTGAAAATTAAAAAATTATTTCTTTTTATTCTTTTTCTCTTTTCTTTCTCTTTTTCTATCTTTGAAATCAGCATGTCTGATTGGAGAAATGGACTCTACAGCTCAATTTACCCTATGGTCACCTTGGACGGTGTGGTAAACCTGTTTTTCACCCTCAAAAATTCCAAAAGATCATCAAGGACTCAACAATCCACCTCAGTCACCTCAGAATCAGATTCAGAAGCCCAAATTACCCTAGGTTCAATTCCCACTGGATCTCAAGATATTTCACTTTCATCATTTTGGAGGGACAAAAGACACTTGGCCAACAGAGCAGCAGACCCCCAAATCCAGCCACCTTCAAGTTCCCACCCTTTGGACCAGTTTGGATCAGTGAATTCTACTTGGATCAGTCATTCCACATCCTCCTGGAAGCCCACTGGATCAGCCCTTTTTCTCTCCTCTCCTTGGAAACTGTCCATCCTTTCTCGACTATTTCTATCATGCCAACCCTATTGAGAGCCATCACCCCATCCAATGATGTGCTCAGTTGTATGGATCTCCACTGATCTTGGTGGATGATCTACTTGATCCTGTTTCTGATCCCTTCCATCAGCCAGTTTGTTCTGTGCTCAGAGGCTTACCTTGTACCCCTATAAAAGGACCCTCTACATGTTGTATCAACCATATTTCACTTTCGGATTAGTATCCCTGTCTAGTAGTCATCAATTATCCAGTAGCTCATTCCAAGTTACTACCCTAATATGTCACTGTAGCAGATATATCCCCTGTCAGTAGCCATCATTATCCAGTAGCTCATCCCAGTTACTACCCTCATCCTTTAGAATAGTGTTCTTAGTTAGATCTACTATTATTATCCTACTAGTTTGCAAATATCATCAGTATCCCTTAGCCCCTTATATCATCATCTGAGTACTTCACTCACCTTGCCCCCTTTCATCCCTCCAACACCCCCATCCTCAGTGGAGTCAATAAGTAGTAGACTCAACACTAGAATCAGCAGAAATCAGCCACATCCTTTTCTTCTTTTTCTTAGTGTAACTCTCCCCAGCCCAGCTTAGACAAGGAGGGCAGCCTCACCAGCACCCATAGCTCAGCATACAGTACTAGTAGTGTAGTTGTCTATATCCCCTCCAAGCTCTTACTCCCACACAGAGTAGTTCCACAATGGCAACCTCTCAAACCCCTTGGATCAGAAGTTACACACCCTCCTTGGCCACCATCAGTACATATCACCAACCACCACTATCATTCACATATCACACTCTTTACACAACTTAGTACATACTACATACATGAAAATCACCCAATCCACACAATTACATGGACATGCACAATGCATGCGGGCTCATGCAGGCTAAACTAGTGGATTTTCCAAGATCTGATCTAGTTTAGTATGTTTGGTCTGAGCACATGACTCTTGCAGATACCATGTGGTATCATGCAGTGTTATGCAGGTGCATGCAGTCTAATTGAGTGGATTTTCCAAGATCTGAACTAATTTGGTCTGTATGTGGCTGTGCATAATCACCTCATTCAAGATCTGAGCTATTTTAGTGGATTTTCCTTCTATGACATCACTTTCTGACAGGCTGTGCAGGCACATGACCTGATGGCTGTGCAGTTTAGTTCTGTATTGGAGTGTTCCATTGTGTTTCATAGCTTTTCCAGGCCAGCACAAATCCCTCATTCTGGCTAAAATCCCTCAATGCTGTGCAACCAGGCCAGCCAAAATCCCTCATTCTTGTCTATATAAGCCTGTAACTTTTTGTCATTCCCCCCTTCCTCACCAGACACTACAAACATTAAGTACATCCCCAGCATGAACAGCAATTGAGTGACATGGGACAGTGGTTAGTCACACAGTAGTTGCATGATTTTCTTTGTAAATTTTTGTCATATTTTTCATCACAGTTGAACCTCTGTGCTCATCTGGCAGGCATTGTTGCCAAATGAAAATAAGAAAGGTATTTTATCAATGAAATATGGGTGTGGCAATGCATGCCAGATGAGCACAGAGGTTCAACTGTGATGAAAAATATGACAAAAAGTTACAAAAAAAATCATGTAATCACTGTATGACTAACCACTTTCCCATGTAACTCAACTGCTGTCCATGCTGGGAATTTACTGAATGTTTGTAGTGAGATTTTGGTATCAGTCTATTACACATACCCTTACTAGTCTTTATCCCCTATAAACAATATCTGTTCTGGTCACTCTATAGTATTAGCCCCTTCAATATTATAGCTTGACAATTACATAACCCCTTACACAACTCATTGCAACCCTTTTTGTTCAACCCTTTATATTCAATATTGCCCTCACTGGAGTTTGAACTCACTAACACCCAACCTTATTCTCAGAGCCTGAGCCCTTACCAGCTAGGCTATTCACCCTTCTATAAACCTCAACACCCTTTTCTCAATCTATAACACCTCTCATCACTCAACACCTCTCATCACTGAACACTCTTCATCATCACTCATCACTCATCACTCATCACTCATCACTCATCACTCATAACCCCTCTTTATCACTACCAACCTCTGTTCAATCCCCACTCTCATCAATAACCTCTCATACACTCTTCAACACCACTTCTCATCAATCTACACCCAATCCACTTCTGAACAACAGTAGTATCTTGATACACCCCATCCTATCACTATATTAAACCTTCCAATCTGAGATTGGGGGGCTTGTTTAGTGTCTAGAATCACAGAAAGGCAGAGGTATCCTCATTCATCCCTTTCAACACTCAGCAAAAGGTCTTCATTGACACTTTTGAGCTTTAATACACCGGCGTTTAGGACTCATACAATCGTGTGGGAGTTTGATTGTTGGAAAGGGCTGATGAGGATGATGTGGGAGGTGTGGCATAAGGATTCATAGATTTGGGGAAAGGAAATGTTGGTTCCTTGAAATTGGGGTGGGATGGGAACATGTTTGGTGCCACAAATATGGGGCAGTAAGGATTGAAGCAGGGATTGGGTTGGCTTTGTTGCCAGTTAGGTGGTTTTTAAAGAGGTTTCTTATGGTATGGGCAAGCATTTGACCAATGGCCAGGCTGCTTGCAGATATGGCAGTTGCTGCTGTGTGCTGCTTGTGCTGTGACACCTGCTTGGTCCTCATTGGCATCACCATTAGAATCAGCGCCAGGGGGATCCACCTTGGCAAAGACAGATCTTCATGGAGTTGGGATGGGAGGCTCATTTGGCTCTTGAGGATTGGTGGAGAATTGAACTTGTCATTGACAGACATCAAGAAGTTTCAGCTGATTTACAAAAGTGGGCAATTTGTGCAGTGGGTATTGGTACATAATGTGCTCCGTCCGCCTTGAGTCAAAATTGAGATCTTTCAGATCAGAAATGATATCCTTCATTTCTGCAGCATACAATTCAGTGGTGGGATGGTTGCTGGGTTTGGTTTTGAAGAGCTTGAGAAAAGTCATGACCTGCACTGAATGGCAGACAGAGGTGAAACAGTGTAAACCTCAAAAGTGCCATTGAAGACCTTTTGCTGAGTGTTGAAAGGGATGATGAGGATACCTCTGCCTTTCTGTTATTCTTGACACTAAACAAGCCCCCCAATCTTGGATTGGAAGGTTTAATAAAGTGATAGGATGGGGTGTATCAAGATACTACTGTTGTTCAGTCAAAGTGGATTGGGTTTGGATATGTGGAGGCTAGCAGAATGACATGTAAGTTTTGGTTGAGATTGCTTGCTTGAATTGCCATGTTGATGCAGACAACATAACTCTGCAAGACTCCAAATGTGGAGTTTGCACACCCTACAACACCCCCCCTCAAACTCCACACCATCAAAACCTTGGCAAAATAGATAAAACCAAGAGAGGATAACAGAAAAAAATTGAGAAGAAAATAAAATAAAAGACACTTTTTTTCTTTTTGGTGGTTAAACAAAACTTGATAAGAGAGATAGAATGAAATGATGATATAAATTCATTGGACAACAAAAGGGAGAAAAATTGAAGAAATTCAAGAAATTCAAGTAAGAGTCAATGAGGTAGCGGTGTTGTTGAGCGCCGAGTGGTTTGGTTAAGAAATTGGCAACATTTTCTTTGGTTGATACCCAGTCAAGATCAATTTGGTGAGCTCAGACGGAATGATTAACAAAAAATAAGTTTTGTTCAATGCTCCAGAGATTGCTCCTTGGTCCATTGTCCAATGCAACCGGTACTGCAGCCCAATTATCGCACAATATGCGGCATTTAAAATCTGGGAAGATCAATCAAATGATGAGAAGCAAGAGAAGAGTAAAAATGACAGACAGCACTGCCGAGTGCAATGAATTCGGCAACTGATTTTTGGCGACAGGATCCCCATGCAATAGGACAACCAAAACACTTGATAATAAACCCAGAAGTAGATTGCTGAAACTCTCCTCCCCAGCTTGCGTCAGACCAGGTTTTAAGATAAGAATCATCAGGACACAATATCAGTTTTTTGTCCTTGGTGGTGCGAATGTACCAAATTAGATGGTGTAATGTGGTCCAGTGTGATTGGTTCAGGTTTAAACTAAAGAAAGCTAGGAAATTAACTGAATGCAAGATATGTGGTTGAGTACCCAGAGCAAGATAATTTAAGGAACCAATGTCAGATTGGAACAGCATAGCATTTTCAGGCATATCAGAAGAGCTGGTAAGGTTGGAATCCGTGAGGGGAGTATAAGTGGCAATGTGATGATGATTGAAATCCCAATCATGTTTTATCAAGAGTTGATCACGGAGGAAGTGTTGGGAGAGAGAAATTTGGGTTGAAGTGTGGTCAATTTTGATGCTGACTATCTTATCTGGAGTATCTAACCATTTGAGGTGCAGAGAATTCTCAAGGTTCTTGCAAAGGATTTTGAGATGTTCATCAGAATCAGAAAAAATGACGCCGTCATCGACGTGCAACCAGATAATGACAATGTGGGAGTCCTTTTGAAGCTTGTAGACACACTCCTCCACTTTGTCACACAAAAAACCCCATTTGTCCAGGAGGGATTTGAAGTGTTTCCACCAACACCTACTTGCTTGACAAGTACCATACAGAGCGTTCTTTAGTTTGAGGACTTTACCCACCAGGTGAGGGAACAGCTCCACCAGCAGATCAACGTATATGGTTTCATTGATTGAATTATGAACAAAAGCACCCGTCATGTCAAACGCATTAATGGACCAGTTAAATTTTACTGACATAGAAAGGAGCAACCGGAGGGTTGATAACAAAGCCGTTGGAGCAAAGGCAGACTTGACATTGATCCCCAACCGTTGTTTGAATCCTTGAACTACAAATCTAGCTTTGAACTTTTCAATCCCACCGCTTGAATTCCTTTGAGGTCAAAAACAAACCTGGTTCCAATGGAGTGGATACTGCCTTTCTCCTCAATATCCCAGGTATCAATCTCCTCAAGCGGTTTCCATTCGGTAATGCATGCCTCCCGCCACTTTGGTGATAAGGACGACTTCAATGCTTGTTTGAGGTTCAAAGGAATCGTAATGTCTGGACTATACCCAATTTCTTTGATCATGGAGTCTTGGGATTTGCATATATCTTCAGTTGGGACCTTGCCCAAGTGAAGAGCAGTGCGGATTTGAATTTGCTGGTTAGGATTTATGAGAGGGCAATTGTTGGGGTCTAAGAACGTTGCACATTCTGATGCCACAGACTGGTTGCTTTTTGAATTCCAAAAAATCCATCCACCTCCGTCCATCCTCTTGATACCCAATGAGGAAACCAAACCAAGCATGGTCATCTAGCTTTTTTGATTTTCTTTTGGAATATGGATGGCAGCCTTCATGCCAAAAGGATAAAGTTGCTGGGGTATAGGATTGTTTCCGGACCATATCTTCAACGGCGTAACATATTTAGTGCGGGTGTTAGGAATGTGATTGGCTATCCAAGCAGCGCAGCAATAAGCAAAGGACCACAGGTTTTGCGGTGGGGCGGAATGATGTAACATAGTTTGTGCCATGTCACCAAGAGTGCGGTTAAGTCATTTAGCTTTGCCATTTTGTTCAGGGGTGTAGGGTGAAGAGTAGATAACTTGAGTGCCAACAGTTTTGGCAAAGTTGGTGAGTTTGGAACAGGTGTACTCCTTAGCATTGTCAGAGCAAACAAATGTGGGGGAGGTTTGCCATATTGGACTTGGATCTTCTTAATGAGTTCAATGAGTAAGTCCAGGACTTCTGATTGAGCCTTCATTGGGAAAATGAAAGAAAAAGTTGAAGCATGATCACATGCGGTTAAAAGAAAGCAGTGTCCAAAAGGATCAGGGATCAACAGGCCTAGGACATCTGTAACAATGAGGTCAAGGGGCTTGTTACA
This sequence comes from Puccinia novopanici, assembly GCA_004348175.1. Classification (NCBI taxonomy): domain Eukaryota; kingdom Fungi; phylum Basidiomycota; class Pucciniomycetes; order Pucciniales; family Pucciniaceae; genus Puccinia; species Puccinia novopanici. The sequence continues at coordinate 20,594 of SMGU01005464.1, forward strand.
CAGAATTGTGTCAGGTAAGTGTTGGCAATGGCGCTTGCTTTTGACAACTTCAACAAATGACCCATTCAACAATGCCACACATATAAATCAAGGACTTGTGGGGAGGACTTTGGGGGAATGACGGTTGGAGGCTTAACCGGAGGCTGAGACAAAGAATAAGTGGTATTCTGGGCCAGTGGAGGACTTGGACAAATGATGGAAGAAATAAACCAGGTTCTTGCAGAACGGAAGTAGTTAGCCGTGATAACACATTCAGGAGTTGATAAGATTATATCAAAATGAGTGTTGAAAGAAGGAACAAAGGTGATGCTGATGAGTTGGCCAAGGCTAATGATTGTGCCCGTCATTTGTGGGCTGTACAGAACTGCTGGGATTGTCCACACCCCATTCCCATCCAATGTTTTCAGGTCCCCTCTGTGTGTTACCGTCATGGAGGAGCGGTCAGAAGCCAGATTCAGCTTCAAATTTGGGTTGAGCAGAGACATAGATGAAAAAAATTGGGAAGATCTGCTCACATGGTTGGTTACTCCAGAATCCAATACAGCGCCTTTGACCCTGGCCGCAGGAAGGTTTGCACCAACAATTGAATGAACCATTTGGTTATTCCTATTGGTGGTGGGTGGTTGGGCATAAGCGGAAGTGGAGCAGCTAGAATCTGGCAGCGGCGGGAGGTGATGAGACAGGCTCAAGATTCTGATACTTTTGGTAGAAGACAACAACAATAGTATTCCTGAGGCTCTGTGGAGGAAACAAATAGTCTTCTCCGCAGCCAAGATGGCATGTGGCCTAGGTCACAACAGCCGGAGGAAGGCATCCCTGCGGAGCACTGGGAAGTTAGAATGCCAGTGCCCCGTGCCGGAACAATAGGTGCATGAGTTATTGCGGGCAAGGGCCTTTGGGGGTGGTGGATTATTCCCTCGGCGAATGTTGTTGATTGCAGCAAAAATTTCCTCAGCAGTTGTGTTCCTTAGTTGACCCACAGAACCAGTAGTTGAATTTGAACGAGAGGTGAACAAAGTGGAGCTGGGTGGATTGCGTTGGTTGTTGGGTTGGAAGGATTGATTATTGGATGTTTGGAGAAGGGAAACAGAAGTGGAAGGTTGGGAATCAAATTGGGTTGATTCACCATATATGCCAAATTGATAATAACCTGGACATCTCGAGCTGTGACTTCTTTTTTCGCGGACAATTGGAGGGATATGTTTTGAAAGAGTTGAGAACAAGACATGTTAGGAGGGGGAGGAACCAGGATCTGAAGAAACAGTGATTCAACCAGTGGAGGAATGGTAGCGTTGACTTTCCCAAGATCACTGAACAACTTGAATATCTTGTTGAACAAGATTTGAAGGCTATGGAGGTCAGTTGGTGGTGGGGCAGTTTCAAGGTCAACCAGGCGCTCAAGAAGATTGACTTGTTGAAAACGCATGGATCCCTGGAAGTTACGCTGGATTGCGTTAAAAGCAGCAGTGGCATTGGATTGTTTCTTGACAATGGATCCCGTCACCATTTCTTGAAAAAACCTCTTATTACTGGTCCCAACATCTAACTTCATACTTTGACACCAAAATTGACTCCAGACCGAGTACAGCCCCTGTTCCATCTATCAACACAAAACCATCCATCCAAATGTCAATGTCCACCAAAGCAACTCTTGAAATTGGTCCCAAAGCAAAATTCCTGTCCAAACCCGCAAAATACAAATCTTCAGTTGAACCACTTCTTGCTGATGGCTCTAACTTCAACAAATGGAAACAGGACCTCAATCGCATCATTTGCTTGTGCCTCAATCATACCGGTTTCTTTGATGACCCAACCAAGTATCCTACCCTCACTACACAGGAATCTTCTTCCCTTCTTTTCCTTATCCAAATTACTGTTCATGATGAACTTTCATAAGTGGTGAAGGAATAGAAGTCTTCAAATGTGATGAGGTTGATTGGATGGGAAGGCAAATTGGGCAAAGGTGGAAAGATTCATTGTCAAGTTGTTTTTCCAATGATGAATCAGACTTGGAGGAATTGACAGAACACCCAGGCAATATGGACAATGGTGGAATACTAAGTGGTGATGTTATGGGATTTGTGGATATGGGTGTTGGTATTGAGGGTCTTGGTAAAAGAGGCTTGGGGAAAGGAGCAAGTTCAGGGGAAGGAGCAGATTCAGGGGAAGGGGGTAATGGTGGAAGTTTCAAGAGTTCACAATACTGTTTGGTCTGTTTGGGTCATTTTGGTCTGGATGGGGGCGGTAATGGTCCAGAAAGGTCTGATTTACTGTGGCAGGTGTTAACCATACATAGGCATAGGCATAAGGAAAGATGGTGATTAATAACTCTTCAAGTCATAGAGGATGGGGAGATAAAACTGTCTCTGGTCGGAATTTTTCAAATGTCTTTTGATTGGATGTCAGATGTCTTGAAAAAGTAAAACTGCCCAAATGAATGATCAGAAAACTTCAAATTATTTTGCATGATGTCTACTCAAAATAATCCAATCCAGGTTTTCAATCCACTTCTCCCTCCTTTTCTCTCTTCCCTCTCTTTTACCTTCCTCCCTTTCCACTACGTACTTCCAGTTGTACTTACAGAGAGTTCTTTCCTCTTTGTTGCTATCAATTCACCCCACCATTAGTCCTAGAATTTCTCTCCTTGGCTATTGAGCCTTGTACTGGTGTAAACCCCCTCACCCTTGGGGTTCAGAAGTGAGTCACAATCCTGTTACATAATCATCAATTACTTCAGACTGATCTCACACATCACCCAGATGGCAGAAATTCCCACTACAAACATTAGGAACATTCCCAGCATGAACTGTGGTTGAGTGACATGGGAAAGTAGTCAGTCATACAGTGATTACATGATTTTTTTGGAAGTTTTTGTCACATTTTTCATCACAGATAAACCTCTGTGCTCATCTGGCATGCATTTCCAGATGAAAATAAGAAAGATATGTAATTTTTAAAGTATAGGTGTTCCAATGCATGCCAGATGAGCACAGGGCTTCAAATGTGATGAAAAATGTGACAAAAAGTTACAAATCAAAATCTTGTAACCACTGTCCCATGTCACTCAACCACTATCCATGCTGGGAATGTAGTTAATGTGTGTAGTGTCCCTCTCTCCCGTCCAGGTAAGTGACCCTTCTTCTCCTCTCTTATCTTCTCTCTTTGTCTCTCAAGATCTGTGGACCTTTTAGTTGTACTTATGGATGAGAGATTCCTTCTCTCCCATCTAGGTAGCAATTGACCCGCCCATTGGTTCCTAGAACTTCCTGCCTATGCCTGCCTTTTTCCTTCCTGAAGATCAAGAGTGAGGGAGTCGTCAACCCTTACAACTGGTCCTTCCAGAATGAACAGTGAAGAGTCAAAAGCGGACTCTTACATTCATACAAGATGGCTCAATATCAACCAGACAACCAAGCCAACCAGAACAGAATCAATGGATCCATGTGGGGCTTTCATCAGGGTACTGATGCTAGGAAACCTGGTGGTCAGGGTCTCATTACAGGGACCTATGCCCACAAGCCAAACCTGACTGACAAAGAATCAACTGCTGACAGTGCATTACAAAAGAAGCTTCAGGGGCACATCTCGGCCAAAAACATGAAGTCTGATCTCAGAATGTGCTGGGAAACAGAATCACAACTTGGCACCCAAATTGGCCTTACCTAGCTGGAATCAAGAGGAATGGAGAAGCTAAATGAACAAAAATATGTTTGCTGGAAACATCCATGAACAAACACAACTTTGGAAACGTCATGCTTACATTCAACAACTTTTACATACTGGAGATGTCATGGATAAATTTAACAACTTTTAAAACAAGTCTCATGAAGACAAGAATGATGTTAATACTTGGACATATGACTTCTTCCCTTTTATTGATAGACAATCTGGTAAACCCATTCTCCATCTTCTCAGGAAAAGGGACATGGATTGTTTTTTTCACACCATGCAGGACATTTTGTGAATCAAGTGAGTTTGGGCACAATCAAAGTCCCAGTTGGCACTGTGCCAATGAGATTGAACAAGTACCCAGGAGACTTGATACTACTCCTTCTGATCTACAAAGTACTCAATATCATACCACCAGGGGACAGTTCCCAGCATCCGCCTGTTGGGTGTCATTGCAATGTTCTGGTTGGAAGGGTTTCCAACTTTGGTAGTATTTCTTGTATTGCTTGGAAAATAAGCTGAAGTATTCCCAAAGTATGACATGCACATTGGGTATGTTTTGTTTAGGACTCTTTTGGAACCAACATCCATGTCTCCCTGTATCAACATTATTCATCAGCTATTAAGAGCAATCACCTGTTATGGAGTAGTGTTTCAGTATTAACATATATTAAAGTTATGTATTTAGAATATGCTTATATCGAGGTTCTCCAAAATACTCTTGTACTGGGATGGCGGCAAACTCTCTTCTTTTCTTCACTCAATTTTTTTCGCCGTCATCCCAGGTAAGCATTGTGTTCTTTTTTAATCTTTACTCTTCTTCTTTTATTTTATTTTTATTCTTTCCGTTTGTATTTACAATAACTGATGACGACCTGGATGAAATATATACTTGATTTGTTTTGCCGTCATCCCAGAGGTGTGAGGTTGTAACATTACCAACAAACATACAGCCCAAAAGAAGACTTATTAGAGGAAGGGTCTTGAAAGCTCTTTGAGGGTTGGTCAGAGGGTGTTAAACTTCAAGCTGAATGTTTATTCCCCCCCTGTTTGGTGTTCACAGTCTCCAACAATTCAGTTCCCATGAAATGGAGTGAAGGAATATAATGACTATATGTAAGCGAGGAAAAATATCCTTAAATCCCTCTAGGCCAAAGCCAATGCAAATAATGTCAACATATTCTGTTTCCTCAAAGAGTGAGGGAGTCATCTGTTTATGGTATCTCCATGCTAGGTAAATGTCATGTTTCTTGAACCTAGTGCGAGATGATGATGGAAAAACTCCCCCAAGGGAAAAGTACATTGCAGATGAAGAGTATATATAGGGAAAACAAAGTGTAAATACATACTTTGGATGATGAGTAAAATAAATCCATGAGAAAATATAAGATAAAAGTATGGGAAAATATAAAAATAAAACTGTATTGGATAGTCAACACAACAATGTTCATGACCAATATATGGTTGCATACAATCAACATCATGATAGCAAAAAAACAAAACCCTTGTTGGTCAACTGTTGCAAAGGACATGCAGTGAAAACATATGTTGGTTGAGGTATTGGAGTAGCCATTGAGAAGATGAAAAAATGATGGCAGTTCAAACATGCCTGTGACCTCCTGATTAACCTCATCTCCATGTATCCTTTGAATATGTTTAACATTATTTTCCTAGGGCAATTTATCTTCATCCCTTTCCTTTCCCAAATTACCCCAGCATATCTTCCTCCAACAAGGAACCAATTGAGCTCACATGTGGAACTCAACAATATCAGCCAGTTTGGAGATCTGAGTCAGATGGAGAGTTGCTTATACATTGGACCACTCCTAGGGCCTTTTGGAAGCTGCTCAAATCCAATCTCTGAAGATGGAATTCAGCCCATGAATGACTGATCTGTTGAAGGGTCTCATAAATACATGCATATGCATGTGTGTGTGTGATGTTTTCAGCCTTGGTCTCAATCCTCAAGCACTGTTGAAATATTGACTCATCAAATCAAAGATCAAGTATAACACAAGGCTCCAACAATCAAAAAGTAACATCAATCTACATCAGCTCAAAACAACAAAAACATATCATTGTTGTCACACAAAAACAGATTCCATAAAAAAATAAATCATCAGTTTAGGAGGAGTTGTTGTTGGATCAATTGAGGAGCTCAAGGTAGAATCATGTATTTCCTTTTCTCTAGTTTCATTATCCTTGTTAAGTTTTTTTTAGCTTTATTTGCTATAGTCTGTCATTGTTTGATTTTGTTGTGTCGTTTTTCTTGTTGATTGTATTTTTGTGGCTGTTACATTGTTAGTTGTTCTTCTTTGTGTTTTTGATTGATTTGATTTCTATATCATTGTTGTTCTTCTTATTGCCTTTTTCTTTTCAGTTTTACTACTACTGGCTGCAATATAGTGTTTTCAAATAAAGAGACAATCAATGAGAAAAGCAGCACTGCAGCTGAGCTGAGGGGGTGTATCTTCAGTCTTGTCCACATTGACAAACAGTCAATTGTACAAGCTTTCAGAAATTATGCAACTATCTATGTTACTTGACTGAAACTCATTTAATCCTGGTATTTTTATAATCCAATGCATATAATTACATATTTTATGTCTCTCTTTCATCTGTATTGGAATTTACTCTAACTCTTTCTCACATTCTAGCTTCTATAAACTCATAATATGAATTCTTGAGGGAGTTTCACAAACATTTTGTTCACAACTACCTGGCAGGATGAAAACCTCAGGAGATTTTGATCAGACCCTGACTGTAATATCCTTCTGGTGTTTGTTCAAGCAGGCCATGGGGTGGGAATTGATGTGAGGTGTGCTCAGAATTTGTATCTTATGTTAGGTTGGTTTCATTTCTTTGTTGCACAACAGGAGCCAGCTTGCAATCTGGGGATGGAAGCTCAGACAGTGTCTTTTCTATACAGGCATGGTCAGGCAAATCAGTTTCCTGTATACAGATGTGATGTAACAGGGACAGTACAAATGAATATACACCACATTCATAGGAGGCAGGGGGAATAGGCCTTGTATGTGTGTAGAACAGTGTTTTGACACTGCCAACTAATAGGAAATACTCCTGAAAGAAACTGACAAGATGAACTGTGTTTGATTTGTTAGTTGAGTGTCTTGGCACATGGGAATGAAAATTATAAATGTGCACAAAATTGTGTAAGGGTTGTGTCCCTCAATGTACTACAGGCAAGTTTCTAGAACAAAAGGGGGGCTTTCATTGCACTAGACAGGAGAGAAGTGTAAAGGCTGTTATTGTTCATGGATTGAGAGGAGAAGTGATGATTCATTGCTTTTACGTTCTCACCAGAACTTATAGTACTGGTGAGAGTGTTATGTTACTATGGCAAGTTTTTGATTATGTAACTTGTTAGGGTTACAACACCTGCCCCCTTGCAGTAACAACCATACAAGATAGACACCTGACCAGCAGGATAATGAGAGAAACAAAACAACAACAAAAAACATGAAATAAAATAAAAGTACAGTGGTGCAACCCCCATTGTGCTGTCACAGATTTCTGAGTGTCCGGAATGTTGGGTCCAGAGATTATTAAAAATATTTTGGGGATTTAGGGGGGTTTAGGGGGATGACTGGGAAGTCTCAGTGAAATTACCGCACTTTTTATTTTTTTATTTTTTCAAATGGTGAATTGGCCAATTGCTTAAGGTTTCATTGGTATTTTTCTTTCTGCTTCAGCATCAGACATGGTAAAGGCAGAAGCAACATTTTGTTTATTTTGGCAGGATTATCTGTGCAAAGATGGCTGCCAGCAAATCCAAACTTGCTCAAAAAAGATGCCGGCACACTGAATCAAAAAATAAATTACTTGAAGAAGCAAAACTTTTTCAAAAAAAAGGATACTCAAGGCCAACTTTGATCAGCTCCAACAGTCAAGACTTGCCTATTGTCATCAATGATGACTTCAAAGACAAGGAAATTTCTGCTTATCAGGAAGAGAAGATTCAGGCCATCAACCAAGCAAACAAAATATTTCAGTATATTCAAGCTGGAATAGATGACAAAACATCTGATGATGAAGCACTTGACAGTGCAGACAAACACATTCAATCCTTCTGGCCTGTTTTCAACAAGAAATTATTTCCAGTTACAAGTCTCCCTGCTTCTGGTCATTTAAAATCTGGACAATGTGCCTATCAGAAATCAATCTGAAACACAACCTCAACATCCAAGAAGCTTGTTCCTAGACAGGTTCCAAGACAGACTAGACACAACCAAAAGAAATGCTGGGAGAATGCACTTGGGAAAAACAACAACCTCATGGATAAATTCTTGATAAAAACAACAATCCAAAACAACAACATGAATTTAAATCAAAATCTCAGCTCTCCTCATGAATCTTCCAGAAACCAAAATGAGTTGGTTGAGTCTCTCCTGGCCACCTACTATGAAAGTTATTGATCAGCACCAAACACAAGTGATGCCAAGACAAAACGCAGAGAAAGGGCACAAGAACAATGGGAAGTCCTCAATTCCGCTCTGAACCACATTCATTCAGTATATAAGGAAAAGAAAAATTTACAGCTGCACTCACCACTTCAAAGTCCTCTTTTCACCACTTCAAAGTCCTCTTTCCATCGACTTCAAACATCAAACAGCCGAATTCCTCAACCCAGCAGTGGGATCTATCTTGCAAGAGCACTCTCTGCACAAGCTTAACATGTAGTTGCTCATACAGAACTTCTGAAAATTTTGCATGGAAACTCTCAAAATCACCAATCAAAATTTTGCACGGAAACTCTCAAAATCACCAATCAATGCTAGACAACATTCTCATCTGAAAATCACTTAATTGGGCTGCTCCCCTAACCCCAGGAACTGTAAGTTATGGAGTTGATTTAGATGGCTGCATCTCACTAATCTTAATTCCAATCATTCTTTAGATTACCTCACTATCTTTCCAACAATATGTCAACAGCACCTTCCTTCAACAGTTTAAAATGGAAAAACCTATCAGCTGCAAAACTGCCACTCACTGGATGCTGAAGCTTGGGTTCAGCCCCTCACAAGACAAGAAATCACTCTACTTCAATGGGCATCAGCGGCCGGATGTGATGGAATCAAGGAAGAAATGCATCAAAGATTACAACAGTCTTTGACAGTTCTCAAGACCTTACGGCAGGGACAATCTTGAAATTCAAGGCTGAGTTGATCCCGAAATCTTGGGAAATAATCAAGAAACAGTCTTCATCTTCCATGATGAATCAACCATCCATTCATAGGAGAGGCCCTGATAAGCCTGGCTGCTAACAGAGACATCCAAACTCCATTCAGAAAACAGTGGTCAGCTGCTACACATATCCGACTTCATTCTGGAGATGACTGGTTGTCTCAAGCTATCCTCAAGTCAATTTAAAGAATACTTGTTCTGTGAAGGGAAACAACTAGAATCACCCGATGCTGCGACCATCATTTACCCAGGTCTAACAAGGATAAATGGTGGGACATGGACCAGCTTTGTCACCAAGTTTCAAGCAAAGCAATCCCCATTTTTGAGATGCTACATCCAGACTGTCAGGCAGTATTTATTTTTGATTGCTCTTCTGCTCACGGTGCATTTGCAAATTCAGCCTTGCAAGTCCAAAACATGAACCTCAAGCCAGGCAAAAAACAAGGAAGACTCCGAGACTTGATCATATCATTCAATGACCTGTTCATACCCGCTCACCTCCAAGGACAAGTGCAGATCTTCTGTCCAGATCCAAACTTGGCTGGAAAACTAGAAGGACTCCAGGTCATATTCGAAGAACAAGGACTTTGGGAGCATTACACTTTTAAAGCAAGGGATAAAGGGAAGCCACCACTGAGATTCCAATGCACAACCTGTACCAGATCCAACCTTGCCTAGGATACTCTGGAACAATCCACCATACTCATTCAACAGGCCAAGGAGAATGGGTATTTCTTGACCCCTAATCAATGTATTGATCCTGCAATCATTTCAGCTCATCCTGAAATCAACCTAGACAAGTCCACTCCAACGCTCACAACCACCACAAGCAACCTGTGGTGCTGTTGGTCTATGATAATGTCCTTGCAATCTGACTTTGTCAGCAAGCGACCTCTCTTGCAAGCAATCATTGAGGATGCAGGTCATACCTGCCTTTTCTTACCAAAGTTCCACTGCGAGTTGAATCCTATTGAGATATTTTGGTCTTACATTAAGCAAGGTGGGCCTCTTTTGATTAGTTCACCTTTTCTGTGTGCCCATTTACTGACAAGGCATGTTCTCAGGTTATCAACAGCAATCACATGAATGCAAAACATTTGCTCACTCAAAGATTCTCTTTGAAGAGATCAGACAGTCCTGTCCACTCAAAACCATTTGCCAGTATTTTTGCTGGATCAACCGGCAGCTCTCAATTTACAAGCAAGGATACAATGGTCCTCAATCAAGCATCCTGATGAACAAATATACGTCGCACTACTGTATCCCTTGCCAGGCTTCAATGAGGATTGGTATCCTGACCTTGTAGATACATTTCCTTTGCGTCCAATCTTTTCTTTCCTTTTCATTCTTTATAGTCAGCCAACACAGTACACTCAAAAAAAAAAAAAAAAAAGAAGCTATGGGTTTGTAGGGAAAATATTGATTTAATGCACTCCTTTATACAATACCTATGTACTAAGATCATAGCTATGTCCATAAACTATGGCTTAGAAGGACCTGTCTGGAATGATGGGGAGAAAAAAAAATGGCTGGATGAAAACCTTAGCTGACTTAGTTCTGGACACTGCAGTGTCTGGAAGCCTCAAAAATGTGGTTTTTATGTCTTGCAGACCCCCCATCCAACCCTCCATTGGGCCCGTGCTTCAACCCAACGTTTTGCAGGTGGGCCGTGACAGCGGAATTGGTTGCGCCACTGTATAGAGATTACACATCCATGACCCATTTGCTTTGCTTCAGAAAAAGATCAGTTCCTTAAACCCTTGGTTGCCAACTAGTTGATCTTGTGAGACTACGCACGTCAGGGTTGTCTTTTTCTAAAAAAGAGTTTTGTTAGTAATGTAAAAATTGTGATTTGAATGCCTAGTCCTTTTATTTGACACGTCATCAGTTGCCTGCATGTGTATGGCTGACTGATTGTTGCAGAATAAATGAACTACAGAATTTCTTTTCAATACATCTCTGAGCAAATGCCAAACCCAAAGCACTTGGTGTATTGCTACCCCAAGCGCCATGTATTCCGCATGACATATAGACAATGCTACAGATTGTTGCCTGTGTGCTAGCCATAGGATGTGGCAGTCCAGAAAAGTGATGAACTACAATAGAAGACAAGGAATGTTCCCACTTCATCTTCACAACATCAGTAAGATCATGTTCAACCTTCTTTAAGAGTTCTACACAGGAGACCATAATGATTCCATCATCAACATGTATCCAGATCACTCCTTTCTTCTCAGGATGTCTGAGAATATAAAGACTGTTGTCATACCTTGAAGGAGAGTAACCTGCAAACATGTCCAGCACTTGCTTCAGGTGTAACCACCAACATCTTGCCACTTGGCTTGTTCCTTATAATGCTTTTTTGAGGAGTATCACATAACTGGGAGGTGCATTGATAACTTCTGGCAGTTTAACCCAAACTCCTTCATCAATCAGAGAATTGAGATACACTGCAACAAAATCAAAACGGTGAACAGACCATTTGAAAGCTGCTGCCACTGTCAGTAATAAGCAGAGCAACACAAAAGTCACTATTGGCGCAAAAGTCTGAGTCAAGTCAACACCCGCTACCTAGGTATAACCTTTTGCCACAAAGCGTGCTTTAAAACGCAGCCTGCCCCCTCCATCATCTTCTTTTGTTGCGCACACCCAGCGTCCATCCAAACCCTTCCTGTCCTGAGGCTTGTAACACATTACCCATACGTGCACTTGTTCTAGATTTGACAACTCAACTGCTATAGCCTTTGACCACTCCTCATGTGTTCCAGTGACCTCATTGCCTGTCTAAAGGTTTTGGGAATAGACATGTACAGTATATGAGTTGTGGTATAATTGTGTTGTGTGCCTCATATAATCAATGTTAAAAATAAGAGGATTTTCTAGCAAAAGACCAAATTGAATAGATTCAATTTGACTCCCTTTCCCCGGTCAATAAACAGACCAGGTGAAAATTTTCAACCTCAGGCCAAAAACATACCAGAACCACAACAGATCACCCACCAGGAAACCAGAGGTCCCTTTGCTGCAAAGTCATTTTTCCACTCAACCAGTCTCATCATCATTTATCAGTAAATCACCTCTCCTGTCAATTTTTTATTCTTCTCTATTCTTTCTATTCTCACTAGGTGGTTCTTGAACTGCTCCTGCTACTCACCTGTTTCTTTCCCTCTCTTTCTCTCCCCCTGTTTTTCTGTGGTTTTTATCATCAAACTAACCACATAGTTTTCTCCATTTAAAGATCCTTGGCCTTTGCCTAAAAATACTGGACTGGTCTTGAAAAGATTAACATCTTACCAGATTTCCCTCTGTTGATTTATCCAGAGGAGGCTGCTCTTCAGCTGCTCCAGTCCCTCAGGGTTGACTGTCTGAGCTGTTCCAGCCCCCTAGTACTTTCAGAGTCATATGAAAAAGAATAAAAAAATAAAAAAAGAAACTCTTCTTCATTTTTTCTCTTCTAGCCTTGTTGTTATAGTTGTCTCTTTTAAGAAATGTAACTATAATCAACAAACCACCAATCTGTGTCCTGCTGTCACTCTAGAGACACAGGCTCACAATTGGGGATCTCATTGGTATGGTAAATAGCTATCCCTTGATCATGGACTGGACTTTAAAAAAAACAAAACTACATTCTCTTTTTCCTTCTGTTGAGTCTTCTCCAGAAAAAAAGAAAAACTACAGTCACTTTTTTTTTCTCTCTGTTGAGTATCCTCCAGAAAAAAAAATATTAGCTATTCCCTGTTCTTTTTTTCTCTCAAGATCTCTCCTGACCCACTCAATATCCTTGCTATTGATTACTCATAATCATCAGCTGTTGAATTGCATTGTATCCGACAAGCAATTCAAACTGAATATTCAATTCTCACTTTAACCTAACCCACATCAACTTAACAATATAAATTCAAGAATTCAGCCGGCAAGTGGGCCAGTCTTTTCTTCACGCAATTAAAACATTAAAAAGTGAAGAAGAGAGTGGCAAGTCCCTCCCCTCTCAAAACTCAAGAACTCGATCAAACAACAAAACTGAAACCGCACCATGCAAAAAATGAGGGGAATACATTTCCGGTGACATTCAGTAACAAACATTGAAATTCCCTGATTACTTTTGTGATATTCCACAATGATAACAATGGCCCCCTTTGTCCTCATCAGAGAGTTGGATGATTTTCTACTGAGTGTATGGCCTGAATTGCTTTTGGAGCTATCTTCATGTCACCTGAGATATATTCCCCTCACTTTTGGCATGGTGCCGTATCCCTTTTTCCCTCTTCTCTTTTTTCATTTAGACTTAGTCTTGCATTGCGTCCTTCATCCTCATTCCCAAATCCTCATCTATCCTCTGCGCTTTCGCAGGTATGATCTCTCAATCTCATCGTGTTTTTCTATCCAAATCAACATTAATGTTGTGGGACTCCTGTGGGACAAATAATAATATTTGGTAAAGATCCTCTGAGGGGGATATCAATATTGTGCTTAACTAGGTAAAAGCTATTACAACTGACGGGTGGTTTGAAAGACCTGCCCCTCTAATAGTACTACACAAATATAAGGAATCTTGAATCAATATTTAAATAAAGATGGCAGATTACAAGACAGAGTTACTATGTATAGTAGCCTCTATCAGACCTAGATCACCCTAAACAACACTCTTGCAGACCTAATACAACTTCTTATGATGGATAAATAATCCAGTGGGATTGATTCATGTGAAAGGATATCCTCAAACCTACTACTAATACTAATACTCCTACTACACTAAAGCCTATAGATACCACAACTAGCTAATGTTATACTAATAATGGACTGTTTCTGACGAAGTTGTTGATGACTAATTGCTCTAGAATGTGTTGTTAGAGCCCATAAAACACTTGTAACCTCCTATTTTTGTTGATACTACTACTACTACTACTACTATGCCTATTTTGTTACTAATAATTGTTATGGATGTACTACTACTGTTATAAATGTTGTAATACCCTTACTAAGACCTTATAGACGAAACTAATGCTCAACAAACCACTACCACTCACCCTTACAGGGGAAAATCTTGTAACTAGACTACTACTACTACTAACTAACCACTAACAAACACTACTAACTGGTAGAACAGGACAGACTCTCCTAGGTCGGTGTGGGAAAGGGAATCTGGCTGGGAGAGGCCCTTCTTTTATATTGAAGAGTGAGGGATTTTTGCTGCAGGGGCACTCCTTGCAGGAGTGCTTTCTGCAGGGGATCTCGTCTGCACAGCATTGTGTGATCTGCTGCCATATCGCCCAAGCCACAATCCAGATTCTTCCATGCATAATTGAACAAGGGCTGTGCAAGCCCTGCAGCCACTTGCATATATTGCTGTGCTGTAGCTGCATTGCCACCAAAACATTCCACGCACGATGCAATAAATGCTGTGCAACCCTGTAGCCACTTGCATATATTGCGCATATATTGCTGTGCTGCCACCAAACATTCCATGCACGATGCAATAAAGGCTGCAAAGCCCTGCATGTGCCTGCATAAATTAGTATGCAGACTGATAAGCTGCCTCCATACAATCTCCATCCAGGATTTGGGGATCTGGGCCTCTCCTCCCATCCATCCTTCCTCCCCCCTGCCACCATTAATATTCTCACCTTCCGCTCCTCCAACACTGTAATCCGTATTAATATCCAGTGTATATACTACTACACAATAAACTCCTCCTTTTGTAATGAATAACCTGTAATCCCTTCCACTATAGACTGTCCACCATATGTAATAACACATAATAACCTTCCTCCTCTTGTAATGAGTGCCTTGTAATCCCTTCCACTATAGACTGTCCACCATATGTACTACTATGTAATGAATTCCTCCTCTTGTAATGAATGTCTTGTGCATGTAACTATGCTATCACAACACCTCTGCAATGTGCTTTTGGCATTGTAACGCAAATGGAACACCACAATGTTCTATTTCTATTCTTCTTTTCTATTTTCTTCAGGTGTGTGTGTGTGGCAAACAGCTTTGTGTTGTGTTACTTGTATGAAGGTGTATCATTCCTTTTGATGTCAGGTTGGCTAGTTTTTCATTTTTGTTATAAAAGAAATTCATTTTACGCAATTAAAAGATTAAAAAGTGAAGAAGAGACTGACTTAGTCTCGCATCGTGTCCTTCATCCTCATTCCCAAATCCTCATCTATCCTCTGCGCTTTTGAAGGTGTGTGTGTGTGTGGCAAACAGCTTCGTGTTGTGTTACTCGTATTAAGGCATATCATTCCTTTTCTTGTCAGGTGTCAATCCCAGCCCAAATTATCACAAAATTTACATCAGCTTCTAATCTCCATTATAACGAAGAATATTCTGCAGAGAAAAACTAAAGTAGCTGAGAGACACATAAAAAAATAACTTTCTTGCTTGTCTGAAATACAGATTACCTTTGCCATCTTCCTTGAAGTATCAAAACGCTAAAAAAAACACATCTTTATTATTATTCTGTTAGATAACAGGATAATACAGATTCTTTTTATGATAGTGCCTAACCACCTTAACATTGTAAGGTCCCCAAAAGCTTCATCTCCTCTCTCCAAGTAAGAGGATCCATTGGCAGATACGGGTGAACTCATACAAAACCAGCCTATAGCCAAACCCAGCAACAGTCAGGAAATAAATGCCAAGCAGTGGACTACAATTTTGAAAAAGAGCCCCTAAATCTGCTAAGATTAGACCTACCCAAGTAGCAGACAAGAAAAGGGCTACAGCAGGATCTTCTACTACCAAGAAGTAAGATACTAGCCAATTACTCTTTCATACTCCTTAGAAATATGGTGTCTAAACTAAGAAATGGAAAAATCATCCAGGAATGAGAGAACCCCCTCACCAAAAAGAAACCCTCAGCAAAGAGGCAACAAGCTTAGCCAAGCTAGGATTCAGCCCCCATCAAGAAAACCAGAACATTGAGCCAAGGGGAACCTCTGATCAATCTGGACCAAGGGTTCTCTCTGTTGCTAATCAATGAGAGGGCCATGTCTCTGGTGCTACAATCCTACCAGTTGACTCCAATCCCCCCTCCTTTTGAAAGACAGGCTCGCCCAATGCAGACCACACAAGTCCCCTGCCAGAAGCAGCCCAGAAATTCAACTGAGCTCCCTTCCAAGAGAGACAACAGTCACCTTAGTACCACAGCCTCTTGGACCTGCTGATAAAACAAGATAGTTGAGGCATCTCCTCAGCCCCATCCCACAATGCGGAGAAAGTAAAAGCCGCACGCCTTCTCCTTTCCATCACTCCGCAGGCCATAGATTGCCAGGTAGACTTAGCGGACAGCAATCAACCAAGCTCAAATAATCAGCAGATTATATGCCTTGATATCTACAAGATCCAGTATGACCAGTACTTTCAATCAAGAGAGAATTGAGACTGGGTCAAGATGAGAGCTTAACTCAAACAAGACTCCACTACTCAGACACTGTTGACAATGCTACCTGGTCCAGGCAGGACCTGAGAGCTGTGTGAACCATGGGATCCAACAAGGCTCCTCCAAATTTTCCAAGAGAGAGAACACCAACAGGAACAAGAGTTCCTCCAGGAGGCTACCGGTTTCCCTCCCCCAGGACACCTTGATGCCCAGGTCAGTACCCCGATACAGGCAAACAGCATCCACAGTCAAGATCATTACAACCATTTGTTTGAAGGTTTCCTGTTTTTCACCCTCAATATTTCAACTCATCAAGGACTCAACAATCCAGCTCAATGACCTCAGGATCCACATCAATGACCTCAGGATCAGATTTAGAAGCCCAAATTACCCTAGGTCACCCTTACAGCATGGCTTAATTCCCACTGAATCTCAAGATATTACACTTTCACTATTTTGGAGGGACAAGACACTTGAACAACAGAGTAGTAGACCCCAAATCAGCCATCAGCAAGTATCCCAGCCTTTGCACTCTTTTGATCAGTCATTCCACATCCTTCTGCAACTCCTCTGGATCAGTCCGTTTTGCCATCACCTTGGAAACTGCCACTTCTTTTGCCACCTATCCCATCATGCCAAGCAACCCAGTAGATTTGGTCATGTTTTTTTATCCTTCCCCCATCATATGATGTGTTCCTTGTTTCAGTCTCTTCCCTCATCTTGGAAGATGATCTACCTGTTCCTCTTTTTCCCCACAAGCCAGTTTGTTCTGTGCCATGAGGCCTGCCTTGTTCATTATAAAAGGACCCTCCATTTCTGGTTTGTTGTATATGTCACTTAGCAGCCTATGATCCTAAATACCCCTGTTAGATTAGTATTCTGTTAGTAACCATCACCTTATCCAGTAGCTCTTTGCAGTTACTACCCTTATCCATTAGCTTTTCCCAGTTACTACCCTTATCTTTTTAGAATAGTGTTTTCAGTTAGATCTTCTATTATATCCTGCATAGTTTGCAAATATCATCAGTATCCTTTATCCCCCAGTATCTTCACATGAGTATCCCACTCACCTTCGCCCCTTTCCATATCCCTCCAACACCTCCAACCTCAGCGGGTGCAAATCACAACTAGTCAACAAGTAGTAGAACATTACCCAACACTAGAAGCTGTTGAAATCAGCCACACCCTTTTTCTCTTTTTGGTAGTGTAACTCTCCCCATCCCAGCTAGGCAGGAAGGAAGCCTAAACAGCACCCATAGTTTCAGCATACATTACCAATAGTGTAGTTGTCTATATCCCCTCCAAGCTCTTACTCCCTTTAGAGTAGTTCCACAAGTGGTGTCCCAACAGTGGCATGACTTCAAATTCAGTCATCAGTTCCTCTACCCCTCTCCTATCACTCACTTTCATATCCTATCTTATCATACCTTCCCCCAACTCTTTCATCTTCATCTTCCCTTCATCTTCCTTCTATACCTTCACCTTATCCCTTTATTCTTCTTCTCTCCCTTCCCATCCTTATCTATCTATAAATCATAACAACGAATATATCAGCAACCCCTCTTAAATCCCCTCTTATAGTTATCCTCTTGTACACACCCATCTTCCCCTTTCCATCTTATGAATCACTTCCCCTCTTCCCACACTTTCAACTCTTTCAAAATGGCTTCCTCACCTCAACCTTCATCATCCCAGCCAGCCCCATTCAATCTCTCATCCAACCAGTTCCAGCAGTACAGGGATCCAGCTCCTCAAGTTCCTGAAGAAGACACAGAATCAGTTCAATCCAACACCACCCATTTCTTGTAGAACCAAGCAGTCATTACACCTTACAGATTAACCAGCACAGGGAAGACAGTCAAGATCAAGCCTATTGACAAGGAACTCTGCTTTGATGGATCCAACATGATTATTGAAAAGTTTATCAGAAGGTGGTAAGCTGCTGATGATACTGATGGAGCTTCTTCTGTAGATCTGGCCAAGCAAATCATACCCTTCATCAAAGCAAATGACTTAGGCTGCGTACCACAGCGCCCCAGAAACTGTTTCTGGGGAAGATTTTGGTTTTTTTTTCTCACCAGAAATTACTTTCCCCAGAATTGGGTACCACACGTACCCAATCCTGGAAAATCCAAGAACTGATTCTCAGTCAAAAAATTTGAGAAACTGGGTCAGCCCTATTTCTCAACTCATTCTAGCCAACTCCTCCACACACTGTCTCCTCCACACAACTTTCTTCATCATACCTCTCCCCTCTCTAAACTCTATTTTCCTCCTAACTCTGTTGAATGAAAGTCTTCATGGATCCTTCTCTTCTTACACAGCTGGCAGACCCTGCCATACTTGCTCTGTTTTCCAATTTTTGTGCATTTCAATCTGCCACCCCAACACCATCCTCTGTACCCCCCCCTCCCCCTCTTCAGCCCCACCAGTTCAAATGCCACAAACTCCAGCACAAAGTGGCGCTGAGACACCAACAACTAATGCAAGTAATCTGCTGGGCCCTAAGACAAATTTGGACAACAAAACACAATCTCACTCCTGGACACACAAGCAGAAGGAATACCCTCTTGACCAGATTGCAAAATGCATTTCTCTTGGTCTGGCCCCCGCAGTAGCCTCAACAAGAATGAGTGGACTGATGTGATGGGTCACCTAAACAAGCAATTCAACCTGAACCTCTCTTGCAACCAAATCAAGAATGCCAAAAATAAGCTACACAATCTGTATGTCCATACCAAATTCTTGCGCAAGCAGAGTGGATTTGGATGGGACATGGAGCATGAGACAGTCACCGCCCTTGGGATTAGCTGATTAAGGCTCATCCAGGCTGCGGGTTTGGAAAACTGATGGGTAAATTGTTCTGATTCTATGACCTGGCACACCAGGTCTTCAGTGGTACCTTTGCAATGGGCGAATTAGCTGCCAAGGAAATGCCAAACTTGTCAATATCCCCAGCCACCATCAATTCACCCCCAACTCCCTCTGTCCAAAAAAAAACAAACAAACAAAAAACACCGGTTGCCAGCTCCAGTTTCAAGCAATGACAAGGGAGAGGGGCTCCGGTGGCCAAAAGATGACGCGAGTCCAAGAATGATGTCATTAATTGTACACTTGGCGGTGTGGTATACCTTTTGGTACAAAATTTTAAATTTTTTTAATTTATAATATTTTCTGGCTTTTATATACATGTACTACAGGTTTCACACATATTTCTCTTAATTCTCACTCATATTTAGCATGTACATACACGAATATGCTTGTACACAATTTTTTATATCTTTCATTTCTATTTTTTATGTTGTACGCATGGTGGAGCACAAGGTGGAGGATCCTCATGTAAACTAGAGCATGTCATGTGGAAAATACAGTGGTAGTGCAAAGCTCCACATGATAAGTACCTTGCATTGCAGAAGTGGAGGTGACATCATGGCAGGTAAGCAGCTGCGCTGCAAAGCATGTGTTGATAGCATCATAGGTGCATGGAAAAAAACTAGAACAATCCATTGCACAGCTTAAGTCACATCATAGTGGAGGACATGCATGGTTACTAGGCAACCTGCACAGCGTGACATCATACATTCACAGCACCTGGTTGTTCCCACCAGCAATAATCCCTCACTTGCATGTCTCACCAGCAAAAATAGCTCACAATTGTCTATAAAAGAGGCTCTCCTCTCAGCTGTTTTCTGCCATCTCATTATCTCACTATCTCATCATCCCATCAGATCAATCATTCCTTCCTCAACATCAGTTGTAGGGGGAACACCATTACAAGTTATTAGTTATTACTTAGTTATTATTGCAGCACCTTATTAAAGGAATTTGTTATTACATTTATTACACATATTTACGAACACTGGCAGAGTCATTACTCCCAGATTTGAGTGTCATACTGAGTTGAATCATCAAAGCCCTTCACCAATAATGGTAGTGTGTTGTCTAAAAGACACAAACTGTCACTTACATAACTTTCAAGCCTAGCTTGGGAGTGTTGTATCTGATATTTTGGAAAGGCAGAATTCATCCCTTTCTAAATTCAGCAAAAGGGTGTAACAACCACTTTTTGAGTCTTACAGCGGCCTCACCATGGCTCTTGACAAGCTCACTGCACCCAAAGCTGAACCTACGACACCCAAACTTTCAGCCTCCAATCATGCAATTGAAAAATGTTTGGATATGTTTTCAAGCAATTAGGTATCGGATGATACTTTGGTTGAATTTGTAACAATTCTCAAGCAGGAGGGAAAGGCTCGGACTTCACCTTAGCTTGCACCTCCACCAACAACATATGTGAGAAATGGTTGCAGCAAGAGGTGCACTGCTCATCTGCCATTTAATAACTTCCTCATTTTGATTTTTTCTCTCTCACTGTCTTAGTGCTTTACCTTTTTTTTTTTTTTTTTTTTTTGATTTGAGTTGATTTCCTCTGTTTTGCTTCTGTTTGCTGTTTGATTTTGTAATAAAATTGTGCTGCTTTTGAATACTGTCCCAATCAACTCTCACAATGTGAATGTGTATTGCAAAAAAGGCAATAACAACATTCATGCCAAATAAGCGGATTGAGTAACACAAGCAAGATAAGGAGAAGGATAAAAGGTTAACAAGATAAGGAGAAAGATAAAAGTATGATACATCAAGTAAGGCAAGCGAGATAAGTGGAAAGTAAAAAGGACTACACATGAAAAAAGTAAAAATGAACAAAAAAGACTACATCTTGTTTTCAATTAATGTCTATTAATGAACCCGCAATACTGATCCCAGTTTGCGAGTTGATCCCGCCTTGCCTTCATCTGTGTATCTTCCTGTGTAGGTGTATTAGACTGCTGGACTACAGGATTGAGGCCATTGGAGCTTGAGTCACCTTTGTTTGAATACACAAGTTTGGCATTGACATAACCTTCAAACATCATATCAACAGTCTCCTGCTTTCAGATAAACTTCCATAGACAGCAAAGAGAGTAGATGAGTTGGACCTGTTTATTGAGCTCAACTTCCAGGGTGTTTGTGAGTATTGGGAATTTCTTTTTAATACATTGAAATACATGTAAAAGGATGTGGACTACAGGATTTGAACCTGCAACCCCTCATACATGCAAGGTGCTCTACCATTGAGCTAAGTCCGCACGGGAGCACAGGGTATATTAAACAATACACGCTCCACTACATTGCGCAAGCTAGCATGATGCAGGTTGTACAGCTCTTTTTGGTTTTTGGGGGGGAGACGTGCCATTGCTTGGATGATATCTGACTCCCTGGTTGAATAACCTGGAGGAGATGAAAAGAGGTACCTACCCAACTACACGATTGTAGTGGGCATCAACTCTCCCCCGTACAGGTATACACCAGGCCATAACATCCGGGAGGGTGTCATTAAGCCTTGTCAAATACTGTATCCCGCACCCACCAAGAAGTATTTGTTTCCTGGGATGCAGAAGCCTTTTGAGAGGGCATCTTTTAATACCCGAGTATCATGGGCACTTCCTTCCTATATTCCAACAAGAACAAATAAAAATGCCGAGTTGAAGTTAACAGCGGCCATAATGTTCTAGGCAATGATGCCTTTTTGTGACCGGTATGTGCTTTGCAGGCTCACTGGGACCCAAGCTGGCACAAAAACACCATCCAATGCGCCAAGGCAGTTACAAAACAGTTTGTACTTGGCGTTGTCGCAAATTGAGGCTGACTGATGACATGCGGGTAGGTCAAATTTGACATATTCTGGGTACAAAGCATAAAGAGCATCAAGGACAGATGCAAAGTATCTATGATGTTGAGGCTTGGTTAGTTGGGCATCACAAACTGAAATCATCAAGTAGACATACCTGTGGACGGTGTATATGCCCTACAAAAATTTCATCACTGTCTGCCACATTGCATTATGGTGGCAAACATCTAGAAAGATCAGGAGTTGTTCTTCTACCAATACTGATTGGCCATCTTCAAGAAGCCCATTGGCATGGACAGTGGACACCAGCTTGTCAGAAGTATGACAGCCCATATGCACTATCTTTTGAAAGCAATCTGGACAAGCATTCAGAAGAAATTGAGGGTACATGGCCCTTCCGCCATTTCTGTAAAAAGGCTGAGATTCAAATTTGTTCCAGATTTGCAACATGAGGACTACAGCTATTGAGGAAATGATGACTGCAATCATTATCTTGGTGTTGGGGATCAATGGGCATGGTTGGATGGTGGGATGCAGCGGTCAGGGTGCAGTAGTGTACAGTTGTGCAAGGCATCCTACTGTAACAGGTTTTTGCCTTGTCCGAAATGTTGGCCGGAAATTTTTTGCAAAATCCTGCTGTGGGCTGGGAAATCTTTGCAAAATCCTGCTGCAGATTGAGGTTTTGCACCAAGATTTTTCCCAAATTGGGGGCTTCTGTAGCCACAAAACCTCCACATATTTGTATGTGCCTCTACAAATTACTCACGGACCACCTATAAAACAAAACATGGAAATTGAGTAATAGGGGGTTTCAAAGTTGAGTGCAAGTGACTTGCCTGAATTTTGGCAAGTCGCTCTGCACAAAAAACTATGCAACTCAAGCTGCCAAAATTCATGCAAGTGGTTAGATATGACAGGGATGACATGATCTGCATGCATTTTGGCAGCTTGATCTGCACAGTTTTTTGTGCAGAGCGACTTTCCAAAATTCAGGCAAGTCACTTGCGCTCAACTTTGAGTCCCCTTTATACAGCATGTACGTCCAAAGTTTGGAAAAAGAAATAAATAAAAAAATGAGAACCGCTGGGCAGAATGCTTAGTGGACTTAGATATAGATTGTACATGGTCTGAAACACTCAAAAATGTGTTCACCATGTTTGATTGACCCTATGGGTCAACATACATCCAGCCCGTGTCTTGAAACTGAGTTTTGCGGGCGAGGTGTTACAGCAGGATGCCTTGCGCAACTGTAGTGGTTATTTGTTGGTGGAAGGACAAGCAATCATGGTGAGTGGCCTTCCTGCCTGTTTGTTGTATGGCATTTGCTGGCCGCGGTGGTACACAATTCTGGATGCACAGCTGCAGATTCCAGAAGCGGTTTGTGCACAGGGAAAAAAATGCACATTTTGTACACACACAGAAACTGCTCCCAGAATCAGCTGAGAGCAGTGGTACAGGGGCTTAAAGGAAGAAGAAGTAGAAGAGATTTCAGGATACGAAGAAAAGGACTGGGGGAAGTTGATGTTATGGCCTGGTGTATACCTGTACAGGGGAGAGTTGGTGCCCACTACAATTGTGTAGTTGGGTAGGTACCTCTTTTCACCTCCTCAGAGTCATAAGAGGTTATGAGCCCAGCGCTGCCACTGTTGCAAGTTCAATCCCCAGTCTTATCATCTTGCTCATGTCACATTCTCCTCAGCTTGAAACATTTCACAGATCACGGAGCATACTTAGAGCTGGTACTAATCTTACATATCATATATTATTGATTATTGATTTAGGTTTGTGGATGCCTTCTTAAGTTCCACTGGTGTATGGGTGCCTTAAGTCCCATTTGATTTATCCATAGTATAGTCTTATAGTATTAGATTAGCAGCAGTATGCGTGAAAGTTGACAGTTAACAAGTCTGTTGGGGAGTAACATAAGCATATACTGTAATTCTACACCAGCCCATTTGGTGTCCAATCCAATATCACCTCCAGTTGTCAGTGATATTGGCTTGCGGGGGAGTGTTATGGCCTGGTGTATACCTGTACGGGGGAGAGTTGGTGCCCACTACAATCGTGTAGTTGGGTAGGTACCTCTTTTCACCTCCCCAGGGTCATTAGAGTTGAAGCAACAACTACTCAACAGGTTTGGATTGGCTCAGCCCTTGGTCAGATACTCCAAAGCAGACATGAGAGAACTGGTAAACTCCTCAATCAACAAAGGAGGGATCAAGACTTCAGATCAAGACTTCAAGGTATTCAGGACCAAATTTGACTCAATCACTTGCTATCTCCTTAGAACCAAGCACATCAGAGACCTAGAAGAATACAGGGATCAGCTCTTGGAAGTCCTCAGCCCAGAATTGGAATGCTCAGTCGTCACCAGAGAACTCAGCAAGGGCAACAAAATGACAGCCACCATAGATGCATCCTACTTACTGATGGGTCCAACTATACTCACTGGTCCTGGATGCTCAAAGACATTGGCCACACACAGCTCAATGATACTGAATTTTTCTTCACTCCTTGCAACAATCAGACATCTGAGAAACTTGGGTGCACAGTCTTTCTTGTGTTGGTACATTGTTCTTTGGTCAGCAACCTTGAGGATTTGGCTGTTGAAGGGTCTAATAGATACATGGATATGCATGTGTGTCTGTGATGTTTTCAGCCTTGGTCTCAGGAGCGTGAGAAGGGAAGGAGAACCAAAGAAGAACATTTTTTCTTTTATTTTCTTCAGCCATCTTCAGATGCTGTTTGAATATTGACTCATCAAATCAAACATCAAGTGCAACACAAGGATCTAACAATCATAGGGTAACAGCAATCTAGATCAACTCAAAACAACATATATTTTTCATTGTAAAACAGATTTGGTAAAAACTAAATCACCAGTTTAGGGGGAGTGTTGAAGTTAAAATCTGCTCTATGCAGACTGACAACCAAATATTATAAGTCTTGGACCAGTGCAAATGCACATCAAAGACTTGATCCCAGAAGTTCACAAGCATAACTTTGGTAACTGTACACAAATGTTAACTTCAGCCTTCAAAATAAGCATCTGTAGCCTAGTTGGTTAAAGGCAACACTCTAGCATGTGTCTCAGTTATACTGAGGTTGTGAGTTTGAATCTCACCAGGCACAACTATATTTTGGATTCTAACATTGGTGACATTCCATGCAATGTATGAATTGCTCAAAAAGAAGTTACACACTGTGTCTGTAACCGGGCTCGCTACAGACATATGGGGCTGAGGCACATGAGTGCGAAAAGGAGCTAAAAAGCGTTACTATTTCGTAAGAAGCTGAGAAACTGGGAGCTAGAGAGCGACAAGACAAGCCCTTTTTATAAAGGGACCACAACCGGTCATAGAATGAAATGGAACAAGTATGTTATCGGAAGAATAAACTGTAAGGGACTGTAAACTGCATGAAACAAGGGGTGATTAAGTGCTTGACTTGTGGTCGAGGAATCTACCCAGGGGGTGCAAAGGCTGCTTCAGACGAGGGCCTATTGTAGCCCTGCTACAACCATCCCCCCCTAAAAACTGGGGCTGTCCCAGACCCATAAGGCTTTTAACAATGGACGAGTCGCAAGCGGCGCGCCTTTCAAGTTTGAGGATATTGTATCAAATAAACTAGCAAAAATCAATGTCCGAAGACTAGTGAAGAGTGAGGGATTATGACCCTAGTAAACAGGTAGGAGAGTTCGGCAAGGCTTCCCCGTTTTCATTTTAGCCCATGGACTTCATAGCCCAAGGCTAGCATTGGTAAGACAGGTTTTACAGACCCTGCTTCCACCATGAAAGCAAGCATCCAAACAATATTTCCAGTTTGCTTCCAGTGCATACCATAGATGGCAGCATCTGGATCCAAGCCAGAGACGAAGTACTGATCTCTAACGAGAAACAGTTATTAAAAGAAATGTTGGGTGAGCCAGCACCCATGTCGGTAGGGACTTGGCCAAGGTCCACCACTGGAAAACAAACGATTCAACTTTGTGATGCGACTTTTGCATCCTCACAACAAGTGTCCAGCTCCTGGAACTTGATCACACAAACATACGATTGGGCCCTCTTGGAGGTACTCTCAACCGTTGCCGTCCCCATGCCTGGGCAATCGGCACCATCAGTCGACTTTAACTGTCCTTGGCCCAACGGCTCAAGGTATGTACTCAGATTGCTTGCACGCTACGTTGCACAAGACTTCGATTACTTGGCCCAAAGGCCCAAGATGTTGAGTTGATCAGCTAGATAGCTGAACCACCAGATTCTGCTCGCTACAAAGAGCATATAGATATGCCCGCTGGTAAGCAGTACATGTCGTTGCTTGGCCTATGCCAAGACTTGGATGAATGCTGCCCTTGACATGCATTCCAACAAGGAGTCATTCCAAGACTCTTCATCAACAACGGACACTATTGTCCGCAAACAATTCACACCGAAGTGCCGACAGCCCCGCCCAGAAGTCTCCTGACGGATCTAAGCTGGAACCTCGTTTCCACACAAAGACAGCAACCACCGCTCCATAAAATGACTAGCCGACTACGATAGGTCGTAGGTACTGGGGAATCGATTTCAGAGGGAGAAGGTAGTTTTCGAGATGCTGACTGGGAAAGAGGAGGAAAAAGCTGTGAAAGAACTCGCTACCACTGTAACCGGGCTCGCTACAGACATATGGGGCTGAGGCACATGAGTGCGAAAAGGAGCTAAAAAGCATTACTATTTCGTAAGAAGCTGAGAAACTGGGAGCTAGAGAGCGACAAGACAAGCCCTTTTTATAAAGGGACCACAACCGGTCATAGAATGAAATGGAACAAGTATGTTATCGGAAGAATAAACTGTAAGGGACTGTAAACTGCATGAAACAAGGGGTGATTAAGTGCTTGACTTGTGGTCAAGGAATCTACCCAGGGGGTGCAAAGGCTGCTTCAGACGAGGGCCTATTGTAGCCCTGCTACATGTCCCATACTGCTCACATGAACATCTGGTACAAATTCATTTTGTTCAAAATCAATCTGTTGGCCCCAACAGCTGGAATTTCCTCTCATCTAAATGACCTGTATACCAACCTCAAAGCTAATAAATGTCTGAATGTCCTCCAATGCTTTCTTGGGTTTTGTCCTACATGCTGTGTTTCCATCTTGCAATGCCAACTTTAGGGAGGATTTTGAGCAACATGTCAAACAATCCATCCTGCTTGATGAACACCACAAATGTCTGACTTTTGAGACCCTCTTGCATCTCTTCAACATTGCGCCCAACAGAAACACATTTTTTCCACCAATCAGTCCCCAGGCAGAGCCCTGTCCATCAATCAAACTGCCTACTCTGTTGCTGCTGACTTGTTAGATGATGATTTTGATGCATTGGCTTTTCTGGCGGGAATTGATGAATCCAAGTGGTCTGATGCTCTGGATTTCTTTGTGCTGACAGCCCATTGATGTTGGTCTTGTGGTGGTGAGATTCACTATGCAAGAAACTGTCCAACTACAAGAAATGCAAATCTGACAACAAGAGATGTGTCACAGGTCAGCTCTGACACACTCGGATTCCAGTCTCCAAACTCAGTGAGGAAAGGAAATCCGGAACTGGCAATGTGAGAGAAACTACCAAGCAGCAATTCTTGCCTTCCAACAACTCTTGGCAAGACTGCTGCCAACCAATTGGCATGATTGTGGGAACAATTTATGCCTAGCTTCCTAGTGGATTCCAAGTCACCTCTACCAGATTTCCAAACATGTCAAATTTTTGCAACCCTCCATCTTTGTCCAGTGGTCAGCAACATGCCTGGAAGATTGCTGACGTCTGTCAACCCTGCTATCCGCCAGCCTCTGTCCCCAAATCAATAGAACCAGTGGGGAGCTCCTCACAAGGGCATGTGTCTGTTCAAGCACTAGAAGTGGATGGACTTCCTGATGATCCGGATGAGATTGACCTGAACTCCATGTCTTTTGGGGAGAATTTGGTGAGTCAACCACCCATTTTTGATGCCGGAGCCTCTCATGGTTTCACCAGTTCTAAATCATTTCTACATGATTTCTGTATGTTATCCAAACCAATTCCAGTTGCTGTAGCTACCAAACAGAACAGAGCTTTCATTACTGGATATGGGTCATTGAAGTTCAGGACACTGTCAAATGATATAGTAGTGATCCAACAAATTCTTAATTGTGAGCAAGCTAAGGCTACTCTTATATATATGGCAGCTCTGCGGAAGGCTAATGCCAGTACTGTTGCATATGATAACAAGACAGAAACTTTTGCTATCACTGCTCCTGATGGGAATCAACTTTTTCAATGTGTGTTTGAACCAAAACGCAATTGTTGGTGTCTCAATTATCCCATTGTTAAACTGAGCGACTCAATAATTACTGCCATTGCGGCACATTTTCTGTTGACCTGCACCAATGACACAAGAAAATTTCCTGATGAATGTTCTTCATCCACTGTTTCCTCACTCCCCGTCCCTTCTTCTTCTGTTTTTTCCTCTTCTTTACTGGTTCCTGCTTGGTTTTTCTCTCCTTCTGATTCAATCAATGCTATGCAATCTAATCCTACTGATCACTCCTCTATTCAAAGAACCTGTGTTAGATTGTCCAGGATGGATACATATGGAAACCTGCCCAGCTGTCCAAAAGGTCAAGCTGCTTCAGTTTCATTGTCTTTTTGGACATGCAAGCCTGTGATACATATGCAAGATAAGGTAGTAAGTAATCAACTCAGGCATGGTTTTCCTTTGTTGGTTCCAGAATTAAGGGAGGGGATCTGACCCCATATGAAGCAATGATTGGCCATAAACCACCATATGATGTTTTGCGCGTTTTTGGTAATGTTGGTTACGCACATGGACTGCAAGAACAGCAAAAAAATTTGGATGCTTGGGAAATACATGGACATGTGGTGGCTCATTTGGGTGTGAGAATTAAAGGTTGGCTTCTGTGGGTCCCAGAGTCAGGCAAGTTCATTTCTTCAGTGATGGTATGTTTCTCAGATGAGCTATGTATAATACCATTTCAAAGCCAAGAGAATCTTCAAATTCTTCAGCTTAGCCAAAGGGTTTTTTATCCAGGGGTCCTCCAGCACTGGTAGCCACTGCGTTGTCCTTGTGCAGTCCGGTGCCCAATGGCCCCACTCGCAGCACATGGTGCAAGGGCGCTGTGGGTTGATATTCTTTGAGCCCCACAAATTTGGTGTCGAGACCACAGTTGAACCCAAGGTAGAGGCATGAGGTCTATTTGCTGACCTGCCGGCGTTGTTGTTGGAACAACCATTCCCACGGCAAGAACCCCTGCGGTTGTTGCCCCCACCACAACCAAAACATAATTGACACTTGGTTCCAAAGAAGACTGTTGAAGTCAAGAAGTGATGTTGAGGAGCTCCAAAGAAGGGATTGGGAGATTTGGGATGATGGACAGCCTTGTATCAAGAGCCAACACCAGCTATTCCTGAAAATGGGGCACACTGGAGAAGAAGGTTAGTGCCACCAATTTGTCAATGGTAAAACCATTCAGACGCTTATCAAGATCCTCCCAGTTCCTTTGGGCCGCCGCATAAGATGATGCCATGGAATCTAAACCATCTGGTGGATTAGCCACATTGTTCCAGCGCAAGACAAGCAGGGACCAGGATGGTCAATTGAACCACAAGGCAAGACTGTGAAAGGCCTTGTAACCAGTCATGTTCATGATTGATGACCTCAAGTCTGGGTCAATTGACTGCTCAATCAAGACAAACACCCCATTAGCTGCCGCCTTGTCAAGTTGTGATGACTAGTGATGATATGAGTTCTTTATTGCAAATCTATAAAAAAGCCAGTAGTAGTAGACTAGAAAACAATGAAGAAACTAATCAGAATAAATCAGAAATAAAAGAGAGAAGATAGAGTCAAGAGAGAAAGAAACACAAAATACTAACAGTAACACAGTTACAACCAATATGAGAAAGACATGCTTCAGAAACACAATGTATATGACGACAACAATAGATGACAACTAAAAACAAAATAACAAGCTTAGTCATAGTAGAAAGACACAGAATGAATAGAAAGATATGAGTAATGAATCTACCTTTCAGACTACAACACAATGTACTGTTAACGATGAGCTCCTCCCAAAGATGTGTATGAGTTGACAGGATCTGAAAGTTGGTGATGACAAAGTGATAAGTATGCTTTCTTGATGAGATTTAAAGTCTTGTGTTACCTGTTGATCTTGAGTTCTTCTCTTGAAATTGATGTAAAACCTGAGTTCTTGATGAATCGAGTCTTGAAGTTCTGAGCGAAGTGGTTGAAAGTTGAACAACACTGATTGATTCTTTCTCCACGTCACCGATATAAATCCACCTTGACCTCCATGCATATGCATGTGTCAATTAGACCCTGAACACCGCTTGCCAGTGATCTGACAAACAATTTGGGACAAGGCAGCCCTCCATGATGGGAAATTTGAGCCATTGAGAAGGAGATGAGGGGAAAGGTCCTTTGCCAATTGACTCCATTGAAGTCTGTCCTGTAGAGGCTTGGAAGAAGGGGTTGCATTGGCAATAAACTTTGTGAAGATCATTTTAAGTAACTCCCCTGACATATTGCTGAAGTCGTTGGCAGAGAATTGCAACTCAAGGACCTCCTGGGGTGCCTGATTTTCGCCGGAGGAAGGTGTTTGATCAGCACACTCCTTGCCCTTTGACGCAGGAGCAGAATTACCTTGAGGAGAGTTGCTGCAATAGAAGATTGATTGTAGACTGGGTTAAGATTAAGGACGGTGATAAAAAGATTTGCAAGATTAAGCTCAGCTAACAGAAGGTCAGGGCAGGCTCATAACCTCTTAAGACTAATCCTTATGGTTATGGTTTGAGAACAGAATTTTCCCCCAGGGAATATGCATTTCAATAACAAGAGATTATTTATAGGATAGTATGTACATAACCTAATGTGATGATGAGAAAATAGATGTGAGAACATATGTATAAATGATGAAATCCATGAGAAATAATAAGAATGATCACCAATGCATAGTGTAGTTTTAACAGTGCTTAGTGACACTCAACAGCTCAGTACAACCTCCTAGAGGGTGAAGCAAGTCTGGAGACAAACAAAGACGTTGAATACACTTTTTTGATTTGTCTGGCCAGCCAAGAACTTGTGGAAGTGATATGATTACCACCTGGTTGGGCCAGAATAGACCCCTTTGGTCCATAGCAATGCCACATGAGACCAAGCCAGGGCCTTAAATGGTTTTTAAATATTTTTAACCAGTGCTTTTGGGTGTAACAAGATGATTACTAGCTAGGCTTGACCCAATAAGAACAAACCCTGGCTAGGCAGTAGCAATACTTGGCCCAACCTGGCTAAATACAACACAACCAGGATAGCTAGGCTACAACCAGCTATTTTTCACAAAGTTGGGTGACCATAGAGGGCCCAGAAATGATATTTAAGAGGGCCCTCCTCCCCCCATATTTTAGATTCCAGCATTATATCACAGAAATCAGCACTACTCAGTTCCACCTATTATCAACCAGCAAGAAACCAACCAGCCCTTATTTATAATCTTATTAATCTCCCAAAAAATCACCAACAGCCCCCTGGAGTCCTCAGAGAAGCCCCCTTTCTAGTGAGTAATAACCCTTCTCTGAATACTCCACATTTCTCTATTTTTACTGGGATCAAAACCACCCCTGTTTCAACAGGCCCCAGTTTGTTTTTCCAAAGGTACCTAAGTCCCCTGCACTTGTGGCAAGACTAGCTTAACAACAAGCCCCGCCTTTGGGGGCTCGCAAAGCGAGCTTCCAAAAGAGGGGCTTGCCCCTCCTGTCAAGAATCTGGCATGGAAGCTGCTGCCTTGTTTCCACAATTCAGCATACTGATTACAAAATGATTTATTGCTAGACAACCACAACCACTGAAGCTCTGCCTTGAGGTTTTAGAGTAGAGGGACTTCTTGGCTTCAAAATAGACTAATTTTTATTATTTACCTGTGCCATGTAGTCTGTCAACTTCATGATGGCAGATAAGATGTCTTTTTGTGAGACCATGAAGCTATTTGCATGCAAAACTGTACGACAACAAATCAGAGATTTCTATTGATTCTGTACAGACCCAAACAATGGGTTCATAACAAGCTATGGTGGTGATGCCATACCATCATAATGGGAAAAATTATTGAGAAACTGTTCCTCAAGGCAAATTCCTCATCCAATTATCTTCCCCGCTCCGCCATCTCAAGCTCATTATTCATTTTCTCCGCTCATATTGTTCCTTACGCGTATTCTGCCAAGATAAGATGATTTCACCCTCCAGAAAGGTCACTCCCCCTAATTCTTGGAGAGGATGGTCACCAACTGGTGTCAATATTTACAAGAAGTTGTATGATCTTGGCAATGAAAAATTGAAGGATCACATCCGCAACGTCTTGCTGGAAACATACAGACAGACAGCCTGCAAAGCTGCTGCAGGTTGATGCCCTCTTTAGTCTAGCTCAAGCGCGTGATACATTTCTGTTGGCTGGAACCAGATTTGGGAATTCCCGGATTCCAGAATTGTACTACAAGCTGTACCCTCAAAAATTGCGGGCCATTGTGCTGTTCCTCAACCCCTTGGACTCCTTAGGGGACAACCAAGTTGTTGAGAAGGAACGTGCTGGTTTCACAGCAATAAAACTGACAAAAAACATGTTTACGCATGAGGCTGCCACAAAGATAATTGAGGTTTACTATCAGTTTATTTATGTGAGTCCCAAAATATACCTTATGAAATACATCCAAACTGAAGAAAAAGTACCCATTAAAGGCGCCTACAGTGAAGAAAAGGAAGCTCACTGAAAATGACATGCCAGAAATAGAAAAATTTGCAAGTCAACTATTATCTGATATCACACATCATTACCACTCTCAGGGCTTCACAAGCACCATGCTTCAAGCCATTGATCTGTTTGACCTTGATGACTGCAAGGCAGTTTTATCTCATTTGGATAATGTACTGGATGAAAAAACTTTAAGAGGTGTTATTGGGGGAGAGTGTTTCCCTGGGCAGTTGGGGTGGCTAAAGAGTTGGATAGATAACTTCAAGATATCAAAACAAAGACTTGATATGATTGACAGAATTGAATCCTTCCATTCTCCAAGTGGAACTACCAACACCCAATCAACTGAACCCAAAAAACTCCCAATCAACCCTATCTATTACCCCTCAGCCCACTCAGAAACAAACCAAGCTGGCAATTGGATTAACTAAGAAAGAAAAAGCTGTGGAGGCTCGGTGCATGGTATCTTTGGAGAAGCAGGAGAAAAAAAGGAAGGAAGATGAAATCAATCAAAAACATAGGGACCAGATTGCACAGTTTCTCCGGGAAGGTAAAGTTCAAGCAGCCAACTCGTAGGGCTGTTACATTTCAGAGGAAGGTGGGTCATTGTTGTCCAACTGGTCTTGCATGTCATTGCCATCAGGCTTGTCTGTGTGGGTGATGGCTAAGTTTTTCTTGAACCTCTGTAGGTCACAATTGGTGGTAAGCTTCTTGATTACTAGAATAAATAAGTTGTCAATTTTGGTATCATTGCCATTATTTTCATTTGAATGTTGGCCAAGAATGTCCTTATTGTTAGCCATAGATGTGAATGTTGCTAGTGATTGAGTGGATATCAAATTTTTGTGAGACTGGTGCACAACCTTGGCCCCACAATTGTGTTTAAGAGACTGGAACATGCGTTGGAGCTGTTGAAAGGAATCCAGTCATTAACTATCAAAAGTTTATATTGAAAAAACCCTAAATTATTCATGAAAAGGGTTACACTGACTGTAAAAATGTTCACAGAATACACATCTTTCAGGATATCCATGTGAGTTCCAACTCCAGTTTTGTTATAGAGGAATTTGAATCAGTAATTTTGAACTTCAAGCCAAAAATCTTTAGCTAAAAAGTGATTCTTACAGCCACTGCTGGGGCATATCAAAAGGTTGTGACACAAGTACTTCTGCATTGAAGGAGGCATGATTTTTGTCAGGAGGAGAACCATTCGTGGCAGGTAGGTTGAGTAGTTGCTGATCCCTGTGATTGCTTGACACATGAAACACCATCTTTTCCATATCAACATCAGGTGGCCTATGTTGCCAGCTTTCATTGACTGCTTTGCCTTGACCACTGTTGAAAAGTTGCGCACAAGCAGTAAAGTGTTACTTAGCTTTGGCAATGATTGTTGCGCAGCCTTTTTGTGTGCTTCTGCCAAAAAGAAACAATTGAAACATTCATCTACTAGCATATTCCACTGTTCAGATGTCAGCATCATCTTATCTGATCCGATGTCATTACGGTTGTTTTTCATGATCACACTGTAAAATTATGCAATGCCGATTAACATTTTGTTGTGCACAGAATTGAGATTTGAGGAAATGACCGTAAAAAATAATATACATTGGCTTCAAAGACTTTGATTAACCATCAAAGTAAATGCTTTTTTCTGAATCGCCTTCTCTGCTGGAAAACCAAGAGCTTCTAAATGCTGCCAAGCTCCACAATTGTTCATGTCCAAGGGTGACCCAAAATGATTGGTGAATATTGAAGACCCTATGTTCCATCATGTATGAGATGCACCCAGCTGAAAGAATATATTGTCCAATTGGTTCTTGACAAAACTGCTAGGAGACTGCTGCAAACGTAAACAGTTGAAATTTTTGACAGTGACCAAATTGCCGTCCATTGGCTGGAAACAACTGAAAAACTCATCAATTTTCAGGCCCAATTGCTTAATAATCAACTCAAATATCTGCCCTACTCCTTTGGCACAGTTGTCAGAGGCCTCCATGAACTTCAGCATGTGAAGCTCTGGTTTTTCATGGCTGATTTCATCAATTGGTTGAGGTTCAATGGGGAAAGCAGTTGACATGTTTTGAGCATTTGCCAGGTAATTTTGTAGGACATTAGAAATCTGACTCTTGATGATATCAAATAGCTCCTCATCACGAGTGGGCAAAAACATGATTGGATTTATTTCCAATGAGCGGACGGATTTGAGGGAATGTTGGTATGATTCCAGAGAGAGCTCTGATGAATCAAGTGACTTGAGCAAGCTTTGACTGGGAATATGAATGTAGCCCCAGGTACCACAAAAAATGTTGGACCTGTTTCCAACTGATGTTTGAAGGACTCGCTGTTCAATATTGATGTTATCAATACATATGGAGGGTGCAATCAAGGGGCTGTTTTCTATACGCATGACCTTCTTCAACTCTTTTGTGCTCTCTTTGGCCAATGATTGTAAAGCACACATTGCAGTACAGTGAGAAGATGATAAACCAATATGGTTTAAATATTCCATGAAATGCTCTGAGATACCACAAGCCAATAGCCTGACGGAGTTGTTAAGCTGGATTTCCTTGCATTGGGGATTTTGACCAAAAGCAACAACTCAACATATAGTAGTTGCAATCCTCGTTGCTCGCTGATCAAGCCTGTCAACAGAAGAGCTGGATTTTTCATATCCAATTCCAGCTACTTCCTCTGGGGGATTGGAGGTGTTAAATTCTGCGGAGCATTCTTCCTCATCAAGTGGATCAGATTCATCTTTGTCAAGGTGTTCATTGGAGGCTTTGTTGTCATGAAGTGGATCACTTGGCAAATGATTACATTTAAGGACTGCGCAATAACCTTCCATATAGAAATGGCATGTGCTTACTGGTAAGCATGGTATCATGTTTGTCCATTTTGTCAGGTGAGGAAAAATGGCCTGGCAATTGTTTTTTGTCAGCCTGCCTGATGCCAAGGACTGATCCTTCTAGCTACAGGAGGTGCAAAGTAGCTTAAACTTAGAAAATTATATTTTCTTGTGGGCAGTTTTGGGCATGTGAAAGTGGGTTTTAATTGGGGTTATCCAATTATATGAAGATAATACAAATAAGAGAAGAAAAAATAGTAATAAGACAAGAATTATCTTATTATTAAATTTTCAGAGGGGCCTGCAAGCAGGGGTGGTTTGGATCCCTCTAAAAGGTGTCTTGCCACAAGTGCAGAGGACTTAGGTACCTTTGCACATAGAAACTGGGGCCTGTTGAAACAGGGGTGGTTGTGTTCCCAGAGAAAATAGAGAAATGTGGAGTATTCAGAGAAGGGTTATTACTCACTGGTAAAGGGGCTGCTCTGAGGAATCCAAGGGGTTATTGGTGGTTTTTGGTGAGATTCAGAAGAGTTGAAATGAGGACAATAGAGTTTCTTGCTGGTTGGAATCAGGAGGAACTGGATTGTAGTGATTTCTGTGGAATAATGTCTGAGGCTGGGATCTAAAATATGGGGAAAGGAGGGCCCTCTTAAATATCATTTCTGGGTTCTCCATGGTCACCTTGCTTTGTGAAAAATAGTGGGTTGTAGCCTGGCTAGCCTGGTTGGGTTGTAGTAGCCTGGCTCTGTCGTATTTAGCCAAGTTGGGCCAAGTATTGCTACTGACTAGCCAGGGTTTGTTCTTATTGGGTCAAGCCTGGCTAGTAACCATCTTTTTACACCCAAAAGCATTGGTTACAAACATGTAACAACCATTTGAGGCCCTGGCTTGGTTTAATCAGGCGTTGTTATGGACCAAAGTAGTCTGTTCTGGCCCAACCAGGTGGTAACCATACCATTTCCATGAGTTACTGGTTGGCCAGACAAACCAAACAATTGTAATACATCATTTTTGTTTGTCTCTAGGCTTGCTTTAACCTCTGGGGGGTTGTACTGAGCTGTGGGGTGTCACTATGCACCTCAGTTCAGTGGTTATGAGTCACAGGGGCACTTGGAGGATTTTGTACATGTCTGAAAACATCAATGAGAGTGTTTTCGACGCGTCCAAGTGATTTCTGATAAGATTTATTGCACTACAAACATTAAGTATATTCCAAGCATGAACAGCATTTGAGTGACATGGGGACAGTGGTACAGTGGTTACATGATTTTTTTTCTGTAATTTTTTGTCACATTTTTCATCAAAATTAAACCTCTGTGCTCATCTGGTATGCATTTGCAGATCAAAATAAGAAAGATATGTAATTTTTGAAATATAGGTGTTGCAATTCATGCCAGATGAGCACAGAGGTTCAAATGTAATGAAAAATGTGACAAACATTTACAAAAAAAATCATGTAACCACTGTATGACTAACCACTGTCCCATATCACTCAACCGCTGTCCATGCTGGGAATTTACTTAATGTTTGTAGTGTTGGTTTAATTATTTTATTTATTAATTTACTCTTGTATTTCATTGCTTTTTTGTATGCAAAAAGGTGTAAAAAAGAAATAAAGAGAAATTTAAAACAAGTTAAAACATATTTCCATTTTATTGCTTTATTATGAGATTTTTTATAAGTATTTTTATATTGCTTATTAAGATTAAAACATATTTATATTTCTTTGTTTTTTATTCCAAGATTTTTTATATATATTTTTATTTTTATATTATTTGTTAGTTGGCTCTTAATTGGTAGCCAGCTGACATTTT
The DNA here is from genome assembly GCA_004348175.1 of Puccinia novopanici. Lineage (NCBI taxonomy): Eukaryota > Fungi > Basidiomycota > Pucciniomycetes > Pucciniales > Pucciniaceae > Puccinia > Puccinia novopanici. The sequence goes on from SMGU01005464.1 coordinate 57,971, forward strand.
TCAGCTATGAAAGGCACCATTGGGGTGATTTGCCCTTGGGGGCACTTCTTTCAGGAGAATTTTGATTGCCTGGAAGATGCACAAAAATGAAATGGATCAGGGGGATGATGGAATGGGTTTGGCTGAAATATTATTACTTCTTCTTGGATGAAGTTTGTCCATGCTATGCACCCATCAGTCGTCTTACGCATCTGATTCAACAGGGATCTGGCCACCTTCATGGTGGAAGGGGTTCCTTTTGGCTGTGCCCAATGACGGCGCAGATGGACTACACTGGGGGAAAAACATGCTCAACTGCCTGCAGTTGACATGCTGAAAGTCCAATGAAGCTTGTGGTGTTACTAAAACCTTTCTCCAATATTGGTTCAACCAAGCTTGGATGCACAGTCACTGTGCAGTGTGCACAGTGACTGTGCCAAAAAATCTACATATGTAAACATGTGGAGTTTGGATGGCAGCTTGGCTGGAGCATGCTGAATGTCAACTGCAGGCAGTTGATCAAGTTTTTTTTGCAGTGCTACATCTAGATCATGGGATTCAAGATATCAGAGAAGGAAAATCTTCGGAGTCATCTTGGTTGGTAGAGAGTGCAGACAGCTGCAAGTATCAAGGACCTTCTTTTCAACAGCCAGAAGCTGCTGAGTTGTTGAAAAACTCATGGTATCTGGATTTGATGGTCAGAGTGCTGTGTAATAAGGAAATGATGAAGGACACTTGCCATATAACTTTATGCGTATCTAGAAATTCAATTATATGTAATTCAGAACATTTTTTTGAACTGAATTGAGATCTGATAATACAGGATCTCCTGCATTGATTATGTTTCAAAGATAAGTCAACAAGCAAATTGCTGGATGCCAAACCAGTGACTTCAAATCCCTATGGGAAGTGAGACGAATGCCCAGGCAGGATGGAACCAGGATGGCTGGATAGGCCAGATTGAGGCCTATCAATTGGTCTAATTAGGTTTCAGGAAATGGTGCCGCTTGACCCTCATCTGGCTGAGGCAAGTTTCTTCCACAAAAACAAAATTAGCTTCCATGCCTAATATTGGACTTTAAACGCAAGCCCCTCCTTCGGAGGCCGCTGCGCAGGGATGCAGTGGCAGTCCCTGCCAGTGGTAGTCCCTCCAATGGTGGGGCTTGTTGTTAAGATAGGTGGCAAGACACCTTGGTGGGGCTTGTTGTTAAGATAGGTGGCAAGACACCTTTCAGAGGGATCCAAACAACCCCTGCTTGCAGGCCCCTCTGGAAATTTAATAATAAGATAGATCTTTTGTCTTATTATTATTTTTCTTCTCTTTTTTTTTATCATCCCAATAAAATTGGATATACCTATATAAGAGCAACTTTCCCATGCTCAAAAATGCCCACAAGAAATAATATTTTCTAATTTTAAGCCATCTTGCACCTCCTGTAGCTAGAAGGAATATTCCTTGGCATCAGGTAGGCTGACAATTGGGGGTCTGGCCGGGAAATATTAATCATGGTCTTATATTCATACTTCAAACTCAAAAACAAAACCTTATAAATATAAAATGATTAAGAGATACTTCCCAGTTTTTTCATCCCTAGCACTACAAGGAAAATTTGCCTCACTGGCATCAGTCGAATTGCCAAAGTAAAAAAGGGCTTTTTTTTTCTTTTGCATGTCAACTGCAGCCATGTGTGCAAGTTTTTTCTTGTAGTGTAGTAATCCTATGTTTTCATTTTTTCCCCTGTGTATTTCAGTACTTCTAATTTTTTTCCATCACATCAACCATATTATTTTTCACTATCAAAAATGACAAAGGAATATAATACATATATCTGGGTGAGATCAAATACCTGGTTGCTAGTTATACACATTTTTTCCCAGAATCAGATTTCTCCATTGATTATTTTTCCCCAGATTTTTCTCTTTCATGCCCATCCATCCTATCTGTATTTACCTATTCATTTCTCCCGCTCTTATCCAATGTCTATTTCAATCACCTCTTTTCACAAGGGCCATTGCAACAGAAAGTTGAAAAATATTTACATGTAATAAAATAATTATCAACATGCAATTAAAGAATTATCTACATGCAGTTGAAAAATTAGCTACATGAAATTCAAGAATAAGCAACATGAAAAGGCCATAAAAAAAAAAAAAAGAAACAAAAAATGAAAAAAGCTACACAAAAACTGAGTTAAGAGAAGCACCCACAAGGAGAAAGAATTATTTACAAAAACAGTCGAAAAAAATTGGAAAGGTATTTTACACAAGGAATCAATAATCAATTTGGAGTGAAGACATATCATAAAGAGGATCAGAGTAACCTTGAAAAAGCAAAAGCACACTGAGACCAAAAAAAGAATACCTGGAATTATCTGTCAAGGGAGACTATACCAACAGTGTTTGTTACCAGAAATTCATGAAATTTGCGGGGTCCATAATTTATCCATGCACACAGCACCTTGATGCTTTGCACTCGCACAATGACGCTGTAAGACTCAAAAGGTGTTGTGAAACCCTTTTGCTGAATTGAGAAGGGGATGGATGAGTTGCAAGCTCTGCCCTTCTATGCTATCAGAAAACAAGACCACCAAGATCGCTTGGCAGTTTATTTAACGTGATAGCTGGGATGGTCTGGTTCGAGATGGCTGTGGACCAAGTGAGATCTTATATATGAGAGTGAGTGAAGGTGTATGATAATGATGAGTGATGATGGATGATGATGATGATGATGGATGATGATGATGATGAGTGGTGGTGAGTGTTGGTGAAGAGTGTTAAGTGATGAGGAGTGATGAGTGATGATGAGTGATGAGGAATGAGAGGTGTGATGAGTGATGAGTTATGAGGTGTGAGTTATGAGGTGTGGGAGCAAGTGCTTCAACCAGGAATTGAACACAGGTCCTAGTGATGGGTAATATAGAGTGAAAAAAGGGAGTTGGAGTTTATAGAAGGGTGAATAGCCTAGCTGGTAAGGGCTCAGGCTTCTGAGAATAAAGTTGGGTAGAGGCAGTGGGTTCAAGCCCAGTGAGGGAGATGTTGGATATAAAGGGTTGTTGAATATAAGGGGGTTGATGATATATATAAGGGGTTGTTGATATATATAAGGGTGACTAATAAAGGGTGACTAATATTGTAAAACTATAATATAGAAGGGGCTAATAATATAGAGTGACCAGAACAGACAGTGTTTATAGGGGATAAAGACTAGTAAGGGTATGTGTAATAGGCTGATACCAAAATCTGGTGAGGAAGGGGGGAACAACTGAGGGAGAGCCCCCTTATATAGACAAAGGTGAGGGAATTTAGCTACAAGGTGAGAAAGAAATGAGAGATTTTGGCTGGCCTAGCTACACAGCATTGAGGGATTTATGCTAGACTGAGGGATTTGTGCTGGCCTGAAAATGCCATGGAACACAATGGAACAACCAAAAATGAGGGGAAAAAAATGTTCAGGTCATGTTTATGCACATCCTGTCAACAAAAAGGGGGTGTAAAGTGAGGAAAAATAGCTCAGACCCTGTATCAAGTGAGTGATGCTCAGCAAAATCAACAAGATAGGGGTAGAGAGTATATGTGACTGCATGACAGCCTGCATGGAATCTGCATGAGCCTGCATGAGACCTGCATGAGACTGCATGAGAGTGCATGAGGCCTGCATGAGAGTGCATGAGACCTGCATGAGAGTGCATGAGGCCTGCATGTATGTCTACATGACCTTGTAATTGTGTGTAGAGGGTTGTTGTTGCATGTAAATGTTGTTGTATGTGTATGGTGTATGTTGTATGTTGATGTGTTGGTTGTGTAATGTACTGATGGTTGTGTAAGGAGTGTGATATGTAAAGGATAGTGGTGATTGGTGATTGTACTGAAGGTGGCCAAGGAGGGTGTGTAACTTCTGATCCAAGGGGTTTGAGAGGTTGCTGTCCAGGGTGTTCATAGGGTAAATTGAGCCGTAGAGTCCGTTTCTCCACTCAGATTTGCTGATTTCTGGCTGGTAGTATGATAAAAGAAGGGAAAAAGATAAAAAGAAAGGGAAAAAGAAGAAAAGAAATATTTTTTTTAATTTTCAACATTTAAGAATACCACAACACAAGGAGTCTTGTCAGTAGGAAGTAGTTGGAGTTCCACCTGCAATGCATACCCATTCAGATCCCAAAAGGGGTTTGGCTCGTGTGAAGGAATTGCTGGAAAAGGGGCAATCACAAACCATAGGTGAGATTTTTCAGAATCTTGAGATTGATAATGATGCTCAAAGATTTTCTCCATGCGACCGAATTGCTGATTATCTGGGAGATTGTGATCTAGCCTCACCACACTGTTTTTCGGTTTAGTAGACCATGTGGAGTATGTCACGTTGTTGTGAGAATAAGTGTTGAAGGGTGAATGATGCCCAGAGATTGGGTAGAAAGTAAGGCGCGTTGCTTGGGGCATTTGATGATAATGGTGAGACAAGATGTGATTGGCTGGACCATGATTTGGTCCACCAAGAGTTGGAGCTCCTCATTGCTCAGGGCAGGTCAACGCAAAAAGCAATCTGGGGGGCGTGCTGGTGGTGTTGGCTCGGTGTCTGTTACTCTGGCAATCAACATGTTGAGTGAGGAAGGAAGCTCCTTTGTTTCCAGGAGCGCTCGCAGGTTTGCAGAATGAATAAAGATGGTGATGAAAGTTGTCTCCAATTGTCCTTGAAGGAGAATCTTGTCAGCATCAATTTGAAAATATACTAGAACTAAAAGAGACCAACCAATTCAATTATTATTACACGTTGCAATAACTTGTCCCATTAGTCGTTCAAAAAGAAATGTCCACCAAGCTCAAGCAGGACCAAATTGTTCAAGGCTTTCCGGGATGTGAAGAGACATGTGATGGTTTGGAACAAGTGGACAATCAGGAAATAGCTCCAAACTAGTTTCAAGGTAAGCCTGGTTGTGTTGACGGTACTTGGCAATGATGTCTGAAGAAGTAGTGCGCTTCAGTGCTAGCCTGACCATTGAGACCAAGTGAGCAAAATTCTTCAACAGTTTGGTGGTGTATTGGTCCTTCCTGCTCCAAATGGGGATGAGGCACAGGGGTAGCTGAATAGTAAATAGGTTCCTCCAATTGTCAGCTTTCAATGAGCCATATGAGGCTTGGCCAAGAAATAAAAGTAGTAATGTTGATTTGTGGTAGGCGTCAATTGACATATAGAAGGAGATTTGCATCAAAAACGGAGGAAACAATTGGAGCTTCATAGGGTGTTGTATTAGGATTGATATAGTCACTGTCGTCTGGGTCAGTTGATAGGAGTGAGATTTTTGCAAAGGGTGTGGTGTCCTCCTTAGCTCCAGCCTGGGTTGGTTGGTTGTTTGCTTGTGGTGGTGTAGGAGGGTGTGGTTCAGCAGGACATTTGCGATCTTCAAGTATATCTAGGACTTCTTGAGGAGGAGGGGCGGCTTCAACTTGATCAGTTTCAGTCATCTTCCAAAATTGTCTACAGTGAAACGCCAGTAGCCCAAGGAGAAGATTATGCATTGGATCCACAACATGGTCCTCGGTGAGGGACCAATATTCTAATTCACATAAGCTAGAATACTGGATGCCATGGGTATTGAAAATACGCCGACGAGTTGAAAAGCCAGCATCTCGTGCTTCCAAAGCCCACTCTTGATGTTGCTGACTGGACCGCTTGGGAGTGCCATCAAGCTTGAAAATATTGATGTCTTATTTCCTCAGAGCGCACTAGGAGCACATATGCACGTGAGATGAGTGTCCTGCAAGACCTAGGGTACGGCAACAGGCTGGAAGGTCGGCAAAGAAGGGCATTAACGCAACATGGATGTGACGGCCTCAAGGGTGGTGATGGGTTGAGGTGAGGAAAAGGCCAGGCCACCAAAGAGATTTTAAATTATTGACAAGTGGGGCCAGGAGCCAATTTGTTTGCGTCAGTGATGGCTCATTTGGTCCAGGGGCAATAGCTACAAGAAAAATGTTTTCTGGTTTGAAGCAATGTGAGACTGGTAATGTAAGACATGCCAAAACAACAAAAAAAATTCTGGAATGCTTTCCTCCCTGTTTGTTACCATAAGAGTTAATGCCATCAACAAACATCCCAAAGGTAAAATTACCGCTTTGAGATGTGTAATGTTGGCCGTTGGTTCCAAGAAATTGTTTCCATTGACTTGACTTGTGGATGTCATTGATGGACGTGGGATCATAAGGCTTCTTGGAAGTAATAAGGGATTGATCTAAAAGATCCTCAATTCCAGGCCTGGCCAGGAAACATGTGAGCCAGCTGGGCAAGGACTGGTAGCTGAAGTAGCGGAAAGGAATGGGCTGAGGGAGTAGAGTTTTGAACAGAGGGGTACCACATAATGGAGGATGGCCGCGAATTTCATCTGTCAGGGTAGAGGAGTAGAGCGGAGATGTGTGATCTGGTGGGTAAGTTGCAAAGCATGTTGGGCATGAAACCAGTTTGTTGATGGGGGAATCAAGATCTAACTGATTCAGCACATTAGCAATTGACCTGGGGAGTTTGCTTATAGCTATTTGGTCCCTTTGGGGGTCACAAGATTGCTGCAGCAGTTGGGGTTTAATGAGTTCATAAGACGCTTGGAGGTGCCAGTCAACAGCGCGGGAGGGGACCTGTTTGACAAGGCACAATATTGCTGACAAAACCATAATATGCACAAACAAGGGATGGTTATCACCAGAAATCAATGAACTGGGATTGAGGTTTACTGAGGCAGAACTGGGAGTCAATGGGCGGGGATTTGATGTGGATAAGGTATGCCAAGGTGGAGCGCAAATGCAGTCGTTCAAGCAATGCCGGGTAACAGTATGGTGGGTCAAAAGTTGGCCTGGATGATAAGTACTATCCCTGTGATTTCAATGGGTAAATTGAGAGCACCGGGAACATTGGCACACAACTCTAGGGTGTCAGTGAGGCGCCATGTGCGTCAGAATCTGCTGCCAAAAAAAAAAAAGTTATTCTGGATGCTATGGCAGATACCTCGAGAGACGTGAAGACTTACGCAATGTTTGGAATCAGAAAGTGGATTTTTTTCCTTTAATTTTTTCTTTTTCTGTTAGATTTTTTATTTGTTTTTTTATTATTTTTTTTTTTTTTTTGGGGGGGGGGGGGGG
>SMGU01005468.1:0-16109 GCA_004348175.1 Puccinia novopanici
TTTTTTATTTTTTATTTTTTATTTTTTATTTTTTATTTTTTATTTTTTATTTTTTATTTTTTATTTTTTATTTTTTATTTTTTATTTTTATTTTTTTATTTTTTATTTTTTATTTTTTATTTTTTATTTTCATTTTTTATTTTTTTCTCTTTCAACCTACTACAAACTAAAAAAATCATTGGAATGAAAAGTAAAAAAATTACCACAGTCTTTTCTTCTGCTGCAAAGGTGCCAAAGAAGCAGTAACAATCCTTTATACACAACAGCTGCTCAATTGAGTCAGAATCTAAGGAAGCTTGTTGAGGCCCAATGATGGTCTTTGACTTTGAGAAAACATGCTTGGTTGGGGCACTTTTTGCCGGAATTGATAAGAAAGCTTGTGCCATTGAGGAAAGTGAGGGGTATGTGACCAACCTGCCAGACTAGTACTGGTGGATTTCAATCTCCTCATCCTGAAATGTTTTGGTTAGGTATTTCTCAATCTTGTTTTCCAATGTTCTTTGCTTGCATTGTCCGCCAAAGATATTGGACTGGATTCTTGATTGGGTTGTGCATTTGCAGGGAATGCTAGCATCTAAATCCTTCATCTTGTATTTATGTGCCTTGTTGCAGAACATTGATAGAATAAAATCAGGAGATAAGTTGACATCAACTTGGGTGTTCAACATGATATAGTTTTTATGAATTTAAGACATTTTTATGCAAAGATCCATAATCATTGCACAAATATTGGGGGCCAGCTTCTTCAAAGCAAGTACCAAGTATTTTTTAAGTTTGAGGACCATCTGTTCCAAGGGTGAGAGTAGTTGTTTGGCATTGTATAGAGATTGGACATAAATAATGTTTTTGATTAAAGAAATGTACCTTGGCAGGGCAATATTTAGGGTGGGATAATCAGATTCACAAAGGAAATGGGTGAAATTTTTGGGTGGCTGGAGAAAGTGAACCATTTGTTTCACTTTCTCTCATTCAAGTGGGCTGATGTGATATTGTTGGGCTTTGGATCAAGCAAAGTAGAGGTCACATTCTTCTTGAAGCTCAAGTGCACATTCTAGAATTTTGTAGGTGGAATTCCACCAAGTCTTGACGTCAAGAATCAGGGATTTTGATGGCTGGTTGGCAGAGGAAGGATCAGTTGACAACTGTTGGGATAGAGTTATGAAACTCTGGAAATTCTTGTGGCGTTGGGGGGAGTGCCTGAAATTGGTGGTAAGTCCATGTATGCGTGCAACAACTGTCTTGAGATTAAAATCACCTCCATTGGGACGGTGTGGAACTACTCTGGGTGGGAGTAAGAGCTTGGAAGGGAAATAGTTAACTACACTAGTAAGGATGATTTAAGTTGAAACTAAGGGTGCTGATATAAGAGCTGCCTTCCTGTCTAAGCTGGGATGGGGAGATTTACACTAAGAAAAAGAGAAAAAGGGCGTGTCTGATTTCTACAGTTTCTAGTGTTGGGTAAAGCTCTACTACTGTCGACTATTTTTGACCCACTGAGGTTGGAGTTGTTGGAGGGATGGAAAGGGGATGGATTGGTGAGTGGTGTTCTCAAAGAGGATATGGAGTATGATGGGTTACTGAGGATTTTTAGGCCAATGAATCCAGAAATAGAGATAATAGTATAAACTCAGTAAATTCACTACTAGGTATGGTTGAGGCTAGGCCATTTAAGGTAAGACTTTGTGGGGTTAGGCCTGGTCAGGCAGAAATAGAGGATACAAGATTGATGTATACTAGACAAGATAAATCTCCTTGAACAGTGACATATAGGATAATAATCTGAAGAGTGACATATTGAAAAAACCACAAATGGAGGTTCCTTTTATAATGAACAAGTCAGGACTCATGGCACAGAAGAAACTGGCTTGTGGGGAAAAGGAGGAACAGGCAGATCATCTTCCAAGATGAGGTAAGATACTGATACAAAGGGAGCACATCATATGATGGGGCAGGATGTACAAACATTTCCAATTCTGCAGGGTTGCTTGGAATGATGGGATATGTGGAAAAAGAAGTGGCAGTTTCCAAGGAAATGGGGGAAAGTACTGATCCAGAAGGGTTCCAGAAGGATATGGAATGACTGATCCAAGTAGAATTTAATGATAAAGAAAGTTATAGAGGGTGGGATACTTGCTGATGGCTGATTTGGGGGTCTACTTCTCTGTTTTCCAAGTGTCTCTTGTCCCTCCAAAATAAAGAAAGTGGAATATCTTGAGATCCAGTGGGAATTAAGCCATGCTGTAAAGGGGTGACCTAGGGTAATTTGGGCTTCTGAATTTTATTCCAAGGTGATTGAGGCTATTGTTTGAGTCGTTGATGAGTTGCTGAAATATTGAGGGTGAAAGACAGGATTACCATAACAGTCAACCAGATTTGAGATATTTAGGGGGTTGAAGAGGGAATCTTCACTTGATTTTTATGGAGTGGCGATTTTTCAAAAAAAAGCTAGGCTATCTTGAGCAGCCAAGTTTATTACATTGGCCATACAGGCCAGAAGGTGATTGGTGGACTCAAAGATGAAGTCAGTGTTGTCCAAAATTTCTTGGGCCATCATTGTATTATTGGATGTGTTTTCCGCAGTGATAGTATGTCAAGACTCATTGCTTCTGTACTCTTTGAGGAGAGTCATCACAATTGCTGCAAGATTGAACCCAGAATGTTGACCTGATAACATTATTCATCAATACAAAGTTGCAATAAAATGAGATATAAAAAATCTTACCATTAATTGGAGGCATTCCAATGACCACATTGATGAGCTTAAACTTTGAAGTAATTCCATGTATGGTAACACCAAGGAATGCATGTCCCTGAATTGAGCATTGCAGATAGCTTGGGGATCAATTCCAGCTTTTTCATGAGGATTCTTTGATGACCAAGGTACAGTTTGTTGACTTCTGAGGCAATACCTTTTTGTTTGACCATAATTTTCATCGCTTGAGGATTTAAAGCCTGGATATTATTCAAGAAGGATCTTTGCTCAACCACAGAGAATGGGAGATTGGTGTCTGAAATGAAGTACGCAATCAGTTTTATGAGTGAGCTGGTTTTAAGAGTCGGCTGGATTAAATGACAGAAGAAGCATCAGTTGAGCATTAGCAATGGGATATGTAGAAATGAGGAGGAAAAATAAATTACTGACTTCTTGATCAACTTTTTGTTGCTTGAAAATGTTTTTTTATGAAAAATTGGCTCAGGTATTTCTTCTTAGTATCAATAATCCTATGGACAAGGTTGAGATTATCTATCATCAATTTAGTACTTCAATCCTTGGCTTGCTTAAGTTCTGTCTTACAAATTTTGCCATTTTTCAAGGTAACAGTACAAATAAGCTTCTCTTTGTCATTGGGTGGTTTGAAATGGTTTCATACCCAACTTGTCTTGGGTGTTTGAGTAGGACTTGGAGTAGATATGGGTGAATTGTAATTATTTACAGATACACTGCCTAAGGTTGTATCAGATGATGCTGCCATCTCTCATATACACCTATTTGGTTGCGACCTTGTTAAGTGGGAAAAAAATATTGTATTAGATTGAAAGATTGAACATATATGAAAAGGAAAGAAATATAAATAACAATTGATCAGTTTCTGAATTATTTGTTATATTTGCCATGCTTAAATTGGGTTGATATGCTTGATATCACAGCTTGCAGCACATGGAAGACCAAGGTTGGCCGGGAACCCAAAAACCCAACTTCGACCTGGCGGGTTTCAGGCTGAGAAGGTATTTTCAAATACCCAAGACCCGGGGAAACCTGCGGGTTGGGAAAAAAATTGTACCAAAAGTGCCAGGTACCCATTGTGGGCCAGCCCTAAGTAGGCTACATGAATTGTGGAAAAACATGGTCACGCTTTGCACCCTGCCTTGCCTGGTACTTGTTTTCATTTTGATGAAGCATTGAATGAAATGATGAAGTGTAATTTTCCCTGTGGAGAATTGATAGAAAAAAGCTTGCACATTGGCCATTGTTTCTGCCAGGGAGTCTTTGTCAGCCTGCCTGATGCCAAGGATAATACTTCTAGCTACAGGAGGAGCAAAATGGCCAAAAATTAAGAAAATATATTTCTTGTGTACAGTTTTTGATGAGTGGAAATTGGTGTTGTAGAGTGTTATCCAATAATATTGGGATAAGGAGAAGAATTGACAAAAAATAACAAGATAAAATATTATCTCATTATTAGTTTTCCAGAGGAACCTGAAATCAGGGGTGTTTTGGATCCATCTTAAATTTGTCTGAGATAGCTCTAACCTTGGCTGAATATTTCAAAGCAAGAATTTAAAAAAATACCACAAACATTTTCAAAGATGTTAAAAATATTTCTTGTAATCTTTTATACTTCTTATGATTGTCTTTGATTCTTTTGTTTTGTACGTATATGATTCTTGAACATACATTCAGCAATCTCACAATGACTTAGCATACATTTAGGGATCTCACAATGACTTGTCAAACACTCCTTGAGAGATGGAAAATGGCTCTTTGTTATTCTGATTGTATGTTTGTTGCATACCTGAGCCTTTGCAAAAATTAAATTGAACTTGGTGTCTCCCGCTGGTGCCTTATATGCCAGTATGGTCATAGTTGTCAGTTTGTATGCAGAATTGGCAAGTAGTTGCTGATCTTTGGGTTGATCAGTATCCAATCAACAAGTAGATACAAGAAGGGAAAAAGTTACCTACCTTGGTCAAAGAATAAATGGTGCTGCTTGGAAAGCTTCATTTGGTTGAACACAAGGATGTCAGTGTGCAAGCTGGGCCAACCAGTGATGAATCTAATGATGTATTTATTGCAGTCACATAATTAACTGTGCATTAAGCAAATACTGTTTCTTGTGATAAAAAAAACTTTGCCATTAAAGCCAGGCCACTAGAAGATTGGGAATGTTGTTCCATCAAAAAATCCAATGCAACCTTTGAATCCCTCCAATTTCACTACTTCCAAAATTTCTTTCCTCCTAGAAAAGTCTGGCCATTTCAGATAAATTTGGCCCAAGATAAATGAGTGCCACAATTAATTTCCTGGATATCTTACCCACTGTCCCACAACCAACATTGAGATTACATGAGAAATGCCCAATGGATGCAGAATTGCTGCAAGATCCTAGATGCTCAAATGTTAAAGCTAACTGATGAGCTATTGGAAGCTGGGGTCTGATACTTACCTCATGGAACAAAGACTTTGTGCAAAGTGATTTTGTTTGGTAGAAATAGGAAGCAAGCACTGGAAGAAAAACTCACTCAACTGCCTTCAATTGACATGTAACTTGCTGTTGTGCACAAAGGCAACTTTCATTTCAACTGCAAGCAGTTGTGTGAGTTTTTCTTTCAGTGAAGTATTTGATGTAAATATTGCTTGTTTGAATGTTGAGTCAGGAATTTGTAGCAATTGAAAGAGGTCATATTTGTTGCAAGGGTTGAGATAATGAGTGTTGATGATCTCCTCAAGTAGATTTCTGATGTCGGCAATATCACCAAAAGACATCTCATTCCACATGATGTCTTCATCATTTTCATTGATCTGTAGACCAACCAGTTTGGTATCAAGATCATTTTCAAACAGATTCAAGTACAAAAAGAATAGATCTTGGAGAATTTGTTGGCAGTCAGATCATTGGCGCATGATCTGGAGTGATGGAGGTTGGAAGGATTGAGAGTCTGGTTAGTGGTGGGTGTACTGGGAAGTTTAAGGCAGTATAGACTTTGGTATCAGCAGGGGGGTCACCTTTGTGAACCATTTTTCTGATGTGTTGCTGATTTTTAGTGTTGAGGGACAGCAGGGACTGAAACTGAGATCTTCTGGGAACTCACGGAGATGACATAGACGTGAGAATGATAATTTTATTATTCAGTAAGGAAAGGGAAGCTAAGTGTGACACCCCGTTGCACTCAGGTTTCACAATTCCACTTACATAATCAATCCCCTATGTATTCTCAATCCATCCGCACCTTCCTAGCCCGGTAGAGATAAAACTGACTCCACTACCGTGCTAGGTAAGCCAATCCCTTCCCTCCTTGGCTCTTTCCCTTTTCTCAATTCTCTTTCTTTCTTCCTTCTCTCTTTCCTTTTTCTCATTTCTCTCTCCTTCTTCCTTCTCTTTCATTTCCCTTTGTTGTACAGAGAGATAAAACTGACTCCACTACCGTGCTAGCAATTGATCCCTTGGTTCTAGATATCTCTCCAAGACTTTTGAGTCTTGTCTAGATATCCAATTCCGACGTTCAGTGAAGAGCTCTAATTGATATCTTACACTAAGTGAGTGGCCAGTAGTAATGTAGAGATGGGCTGCTTGGTAGAAACATAATCTAGATACAAGCATACAATCCTAGCTTACGGGCTATGTATCTCAACATCCCCCCTTGCTGATAACAAGCTGACATTCTATTTAGATGGTAATAGAAAGAGAATGAAAAAAATAGATATTGTACTGATAGAAGTAGAATATCAATGGAGTAGGCTAAGTAAGATAGCATACAGCAAAATTGAAAAGAAAAAATCCAGTAGATTGATTTCAGTTACTTGTAGGTCACTCCTTCTTTGTCTTCATTGTCAAAGGATGAATATCCCCCCAGCTTGACAACCTGTGTGGCCCTGGATTGAGATTTGCTATTTTTCTTTGATTTGAAGCAGTTGGGCGGTTTTTGGCCTTGCTTGCCACAGTAGGAGCATGCAAAATTCTTTGCGTTTGCAATGGAGGCCAAGATTGGGTCCAAGGAAGATTGTCTATTTAAGCTGACTTTGTGAGCTTCCAGCACACCAATTGCATTGTCCAACAACATTTCAGCGGCAGTGTAAACAATAGAATCCCTAACTGCAGAACAGGAGACATTGAGACCGCCAACCAGCCGGTCAGTGATTTGTTGGTTGGTGGGCAGTTTGTTAATGGAGAGAAGATTGTTGGCAGCCACATGAACATGGCCAATCCACAGGGCAATGTGAGTGCTTGGATTGTGCCTTGCATTCTAGAAAGCATACTGAAGTTGCATTTGCCGAGCTCATGTATTCTTTTTGTAGGCATTGACAATAGTAGAGAAAAGTCGAGAGGCAGGAGCAACTTTCCTGTAGCACTGAGCAAGTGGCTCAGAGAGCATCAGCTGAATTGTAGAGCACGCAAGTTTGCACAAGGCATCCCAATTAGCCATGCTTCTTTTGGGATTGTAACCTTTAGAGCATCATTATTGGTGGCTATTTCCATGCGAGCTAAGGACTTTAGCCACAGGATTCAAGCATACCAGAGAGAGTTAAGCCCAAGCTTACTTGACTCAGAGCTAGATTTAATTTTTTGGCTAATCGTTGCTGTATATAGCAAGGCCGGGTTAGCTCACTGTCTAGCTAAAAGCTAACCAGTGCTCACACTTCAAATCGGGATTCACCCGCCGCCCAACACAATTCTACTCCAAACTACACAATGCAAAGCAATACCGATGCGACTGAACGGGGGTCGCTATTCTAGTTTAGCACTAGCCGCGAGTTAAACCTCGCGCGGTCTTAGCTCAACCGGTAAAGATGCTCTTAGAAAGTTCTCATTTCGAAGCTCGTCCTAAACGGCTCCCGGAGCAGAAGCCAATTGAGTAGAGTGGCCTAAGGTAACCAATGGAACCAGTAGACAAGTGACAAAACACGCCCCAAAAATCGAAAAGGTAAAGCGAGACCCATATGACTAATGAAATCAATAATGAAATTGATAGTAAAAACCCGATCTCACCTGGTTTATCTCTATGCGTCCTCTATCGCTGCCCCTAACTCGCCGAGAGTACGCAATTGATTTATATACACAAGACACCTTCCCTCGATCGCGTATTTATGTCTACGAACCAAAGCTACTACACATAAGCTGCGCACTTGAGTGGCTGGGTTTCCTCTTTTTTTTCTTTGCTTGTATTCAAGAAAGTTGATCAAGTTACAAATTAGATATGACGATATGATTGCACCAGCATGGACCAACAACAAGGAAATGTTTATACATAATCCCGCATTCCAATGAGCTTTTGAATTGTTGGAGCTTATACATCTTGAGAAGAGCCACGATCTCTGAGCCCGAGACCCTTTTTTGTTTTGCGAGCTTGTTGGGAAATATGACATGGACTCCTGCCACTGCGAGTGTAGGACAAACAAATCAGACAAGGAAATTCCTGAACTGCTAGAATATATAGCTCATATGCCTGGCGTTGGGTTGAACATTCTGAGAGCCACTGAGAGCAATGATTGATTTGCCTCACATGGCCATGACCCGCGGTGCTTGAAACATGCCCCGTTAAACAAGTCTCCTAATTGAAAAAAAAAAAAAATCAAGCCGATTGTTCATGTTGACAGCAATTTACCAAGCCGAAAGTAATTTTTTCCAGCGACCGTTTCCGATCGACATGATCCAAAACTCCACCTTGTGTGCCTAGTGTGTATCCCTAAGATATGTCAGAGCTTGACCTTCAAGAGACTTTTTACACTTTTTTTAGATAGTTGGTACCTGAG
Source organism: Puccinia novopanici (assembly GCA_004348175.1). Lineage (NCBI taxonomy): Eukaryota > Fungi > Basidiomycota > Pucciniomycetes > Pucciniales > Pucciniaceae > Puccinia > Puccinia novopanici. The sequence goes on from SMGU01005468.1 coordinate 8,471, forward strand.
AGGGTCCCGCAGATCAACGTTTTGCACCTAGTCGTATTATCATCTCCTCGATTGCTCTTGGTATGTGGGCGAGTCCTCCATCTTCCAAAAGATAGGAGACGCGGAGAAAAAGGAAAAAGAAAGGGGCGAAGGGACAAAGCGAAAAAATAAAAACAAAAGTTGGAAATTTCCAATCTGTTTGTTTTGGCAAAAGCTTAAGGTGCTTTGCTTCCTTCAGATGCCCTTCGGAGCTCTATCATAAGAGCACACCGCCATTCGTCGGAGGTTCTTTTGTTGTTTCATCTCTATAACTCATACCGCTATCCATCCTTCTCCACCCCTGTGGCCTCCATCTACCCGAGGAACTTTTCTGTCCTGAACTAGCAAGCCATTTCTTTACTCCTTGATTTCGAGAACTTCAACATGTCCTGGTCTGACTCGCAAGAAATCGACTCAGACTTACTTATCTTTAACACGGATGAGGTGAATTCCTTATCCAACCCTTTATCAGAAGCTTCCTTTGATCACCACGAAATGTCGTCGGAGGAGTTTGGCCATTGGAGTCCTGAACGAGAATTGTTACACTCCGAAAAGGAAGAACATGACTTTTGTGCAATTCTAACAAAGACGAAGCGGAAGGTCAGCTCGGATATTATGGATGCACCACATCAACCAGATCGTTTGAAGCCGAGTTGTTCAACCGCGCCGCAGGATGACGATGCGATAGATGGCCTGCTTGCGGATCTCCAACGTTCACACACTCCGACCCGAGTACCCTCACAAGCATCAAGTGACGGAAGCTCACTCGAGCCTCTGTCGGAAGCCTTTGAAGTACCTACGCCACTATCTCCCCCTTTGGCCACCAGAAACCTACCAAGTCAGGGAGACTCAAGGAGGCATAGTCATACATTCTCCAAGACATTCTTCGAGAGTGACTTTAGTCAACGATTAAGGTCACATCAGACCATGGCCACATCACCGGCGCATCCGCTCCGCTCCCACAAACGGGCCAAGTCCGAAACACCTTCAACTCTTAATAGTCCCACAGAGGAGCGAAAGAATTGGATCGCATACGTTGATGGTCATCCAGGACTCTTCTCTCACTTTCATCTCGAGGGTGCCTGTCAGCCCCGCTTGCCTGTCTCAGTGCCACCATCGCCCAGCTGCGCGCCAATAAACCTGAATTCTCCTCTGATTGCCGATGTCAATTTGGCCAAGAGCAGGTCAGAACTTCTACCTCTTTGAGCATAGTCTCATGCGTATCAGGGTGCATTGTGCAATTACTGATACGGTGGTTGCCTTTTGGTCGAACTTGCTTTCTTTCCTCTTTTTTTACCAATCTTCGTGGCAAAAACTCGTGCATTGAAACATCAGGGTACTTGTAACGAAAACGCACTGTTTTTACCCGGAGAAATCGGCCTTAATCCCATTTTCCAGCTGTTTGCTAGGTGAAGTACCAATTGGCACATTCTCGTTGAAGCTCAGCGCAGAAGCAGCCTAAAAAGAAGGAACTGGATAATCAAAAGTGAATGTGGAAAAACTGATCATAATATTCATTTTTGTGGCATCACACATCATAGGCTTCCAGCTGGTATTCCACTCATCGGACCCGAAAGCAAGAATCAAGCATTCTCAAATCAAGCTGACAACGCTTTCTTCAGATGGTAGTTCCTCAGGAGACACTCCTATCATTAAAGTTAAACAAACTTCTCGTTTAGTCTCTCCATTCTCCTGTGACGCTAAATGATGTGTCTTGTTTCAAATAATATAAAAAAAGGCGATCTATCCATCTCAAGGTACGATTCACAAAACCGGAGACCAGACCTTGGTTCGTCGTACGGATGAAAACTCCATAGGAGTAAAATTGGGCGTAGACCCGGTAAGTTTTCTACCACGCCCAGAAAAAAACGACTTATTCTCAAAATTCAAAGGAGGGATTGTGATCCTTGAAAGAATGTGGGCTTGACGCATAATTGAATTGCTCATGATAAAAACAAAGTATGGGGCTATGGTACTTAGCCATACCCAATCCCGCACACAAGAACGATATACCGCCCCATACCTGTTGGGTTCTGGGATCGAAACCAACAAGCTCCTGATCACCATGAATGAAGACAGTTCTCTCCATGCAGGAGTACCGTGAGTATGATTTTGCTTTGATTCAAGGTGATTCTATCAAAAATTCTAATCGACTGATTTTGCTACTTATCAAAAATAAGCCCCTCTCTGGCTTTCGCCATCTTACTCTACCTTCCAAGTGAATCGACGAAGGCGTTCCAAGCGGATTTGACCATCGAGACTAGCGTCAGGAACGAGATAGGAGCGTCAATCCGGAAAATGTGGGCTAGTCCAAAGTGAGCGTTTCGTCCTCTCCTGGTGTCTTTATGAAAACTTGATCATCCTGTGAAGATGGTGATACTTGATAACCTAACAAGTCGACCCATTACCAGAAGAACTGACTAGTTCCTCCCGTGTTTGTTTGGCTTCCTCTGGGCTTAATTATTTCAATTCAATTTTCAATTCAAATGCAGGGTTTGGAGATTGAATTACGACGGCAAGAGCGAGCTGGGCTGTTTGAAGATGCATTTATGAAATCTTGAGCACTTCGCTGTGAGGAATAATATCGCAAACACGGCTACCGAATTCTAGAACGAAGGACCCAAAATCAATCAAGAAATTTACAGGAAAAAAAAATCATTGGAGTGGCTTGAAATTATTATTTTTTTTTTTTTTTTGCATCAAGAAACATAGGCCTTCATTATTTGCAGTTTCATAGTTTCACTCCAGAGACATAAAATTACTTGCGCATCGAAAGAAACACCCATAAAGGAGCAAGATATAAATCCCAACAACATGCAGAATAAAACAAAAAATGTAATGATACTGTTATTGAACATTTTTATAGACAGAAAGGAGCCCAGCCTTCCAATGCAGTATCACTATGTAAAAAAAACTTCATAACATTGTATATAAATGGCATAACCAGCCTCAAAGCAGATTGAAAAATATTTCAACGAGGAAGAAAAAAGACATTTAGCTTTTTTTTTTTTATTTTGTGTACCTTATTAGTATCATGGACTGCTCTTTTAAATTTCAAAACTTTCTTTTTCTTTTTCAGAAGAATCATATAGACACAATTCAAAGATTTCTATTTAAAAATTCCTTTCCTGAGACAAATTAATGAAACAGTATAGTATAGGTGCATAAAAACATTTTTGAAATCCACTTCCATTACCAAATATTTTTAAATTTGCAATGTGCCCAAGAGGAGGCTTGGGATCAAAGATCATATTTTTCAACGGCATTCCAAGAGCTCAGTCAAATTTATGTTGAATCTTTGGATTCCTTTGTGCTATGAATTAATTTATTCAATTTTGTGGGGAGAATAGCCATGGATTTTTTTGGCTGAAATTTTGGTGCACTGGATTGCTTCCAACCAAAATTATATACACAAACAATTTTTTTTGTTGAATTGGTGTCATGCAGGATTTCTGGACATTTAATGGGATTGAAATGCTGAGTTATATGGATGATTAACAAAGCATACCTAGAGTTTTCCGGAAGAGTCTGTGTTGTTCATAATGAATAACTCCAAGTCTCTGATGCAAACCATCTTATCACAAAAATTATGGTACATCACTGGGAAAACAGATCTCTTATTGGTGTGCCAGATTTTTCAAGATTCTGCAAGATTTTTTCATAGAAGTGTTGCAGCTGAGCAACAGCATTCCATGCTCCATTCACATTTATTCTTATTTGTGTAAGTTTGGTGATGGAGCTAGTGGAACAATCAAGATTTTTGTGATTTTGTTTTTCTGTAAACTTTCTGCTTCTACTATTTTTTTTCTCATGGGGAATTTTCTCCAGCTAGGGCTCTTTTTAGGAAAATTTGATGAAATTAAGTCAAATTCACAACCAAACAGAGGATAATAATTAGCATGCAGCAAATATGAACGCCCAAAAATGATTATAAATAGTTTTTAAGGGTAATTTCAGATTGAGATTATATGTATTTGTGATGAAGTGCTATGTGGAACAGGAATTAAATGTAGAAATGCTTAATTCAGTGTTAGAGTAGTTTAGCCTATTTTATTTTTTCTAACAGTTAACAGGAGAACCTGTTAACAGTTTTCAAGGGCACACTAACAATACCCCAAAAAGTCCCAAAAAGCGGGTTTTCTAAACTACACTACAGAAACTTTCATCATAAAAACACTACTTAAATCACTGTAGAATAGTGTCTCCAAAAACCTGCTAATGCTACAAGCAGTTCACACAAGGTTCACTACACTAGTGCTTTTTGGGAAAAAAATCACTTCAACCAACACTGGGCACTCAATGCTAACATTAGTTTTAGAATAGCACAAATTTTCTAACATCTAAAAAAAATTCATAGATTTTGGAAGATTGGCCCTAACACTAACAAAACAAGGCCCAAAAAAGTCCTTGCAACATGGCGCTACAGCAAATTCAAGCATAAAAATGTGCTCAAAGCTCTGCAGCATAGCAGCTCTTTGGAGCTTCGAATTCTGCAGGAATTGCAGGAACACAAGGCCTCTATGCTAAAATTTTAGCAACAATTGTAGCAGCCCATCATTGCTGCAACCTAGTTTTAAAGGTAGGGAAACTGGTTTATCAAGAAAATTATTCTTTTGTTTTTTTTCTTCCAAAATTCAGTGATATATTCAGCTTTAGGTGCAAGAAAACCCAAGAGATTCACTGCATAGTGATTCCTGCTTGACAAAGAGCCAAAATTCAACTGCTTTAATATTTGGAACAAATTTTAAAAATCAAAGGCTTGATTAAGAAAGTTAGTTCTATTTGATTTTTCTGTTGGAATCCCCACTCATCATGTATTGTGGATTCCTCATGAATCTAATTCCCTGATGGAAAATAGATTGAAATATTGAATTACTCAATGATTAGCTCAAGATATCCCTCTAAAAAGTTTCAAATTGATATTTGTTTGCCATTCATTTCACTTTCCATCTGGCATTCCTGAAGTAGACTCAAATTTCATTTTTATTTGTTTTATTTATAATGAGTGGTTCTTACTTAACCCTGCTTAGAGCGTCTCCAATGTCCCCACTATCATGGAACCTGAAAAAAAATTTGTCATCCTACTGTGGAAAGAAAAACCATGCAGCTGATCAACTGAGACCTCCTCCTTTGTTTTTATTTAGTACTCTTTGATTTCACTGTGGAATACTTGGATAGCACTTGTAATTTACCCCAAAACTCTGTCAATAAACACTCCCTTTTCACCACCCTTTTCTGTTTTCAACCTGGAAAGAGATTCTGAATATTTAAACTTGAGTGAGTTTAAGCCATCTTGACTCTTGATATCCAAAATTTTTCTCTGTAGGTAGATAGATAAGATAGATACAAAAACTCCTGCAGTTCAGCCCCAACTTCACTCCCCCTACACTCTACACCACTAAACCATTCCATTGAATTCCTGCAATCCCACACCCCACCACCATTGATTTACGCTCCCTGCAACACCACCCTGATTTGGTTTCCCCTGTGTCCACATCATTCCTCAGGCCCCCTGCTGCCCAAACCTGAACCCCCTTGGCCACAGATCTGGATACAATTTTCCCCTGCCCTCTGGAACAGCCCTTGTCTACCCTAACCTCCTCTGTTGAGCCCCTGAAGCCCCTTAATCGCCCCCTCTGACTTCCTGTCCGCATTTTCTCCACTGTTGTCCTATCCCCATAAATTCTCTGCCATTTCCATCTACACAATTCCCACAGCACCTGTCAGCTGGCTACTTTTTTAGAGCCAACTAACAAAGTAAATAAACATACAAAAACACATAAAATTTAAGAATAAAGTAATAAAAGTAAATAAATTTTATTTTAGTTTGTTTTATTTTTTATTATTTTTTACACAATCTGGCATCCAAAAATCATTCTAAAGCTCCAGAGTATGCATAAAAAATAATTCATTAAATGCATTAAAAATAAAAGAAACAATAAAAAAACTTATAAATAATCATTTAGATGTGTCAAAAATACTCTCACTGATGTTTTCTGGCGTGTACAGGACCTCCCAAGCGTCCCAAGGCTTAAACTGCTAGTTGGAGGTGCTTAGTGATGCTTAATAGTCTAGTAAAACTAGTAAAACCCCCAAAAGAGTGAGATAGAGTCCTAAACGACTCAAAAAACCTATTGGGTTTGTTTAATTTGCTAGGCCAGCCAGTGTACACTAGGAGTAGTGTAGCAACCTGGCCAGGCCAATTAAGATGAATTGGTCCATGGCAACACCAGAAAAGGCCAAGCCAGGCCCAATGCACATGGTTACAGATGATTAAATATTTTTAAAAAGTCCAAGAAGTCTTAAATAAAGGTTTTACAGACTGGGCTTAGCCCAAAAGGACCAGACCCTGGCTGGGCAAGGGAACTACCCACAACCAGGCTGGTACAACCAACAGTGGGCCACTACACTACATGGCCAATAACTGTTAGTGAAGTGTTTTTTTTTCTCTTCCAAATTTGTGTAGCCTTAGTTGAGATATTCATCTGCTGCACTAACAGTTAGTGTAGTGGAAAATTTTTATTGAAATTTTTCTGTAGTGTTAGTTGAGAATATTTTCTGCTACACTAACAGTCAGCGTAGCTTTTCTTGAACTAACAGAATTTTGAAGAATTTGTAGTGTAGCTTTTTCCCAGCTAACAGACAGTGTAGTGTAGCTTAATGGGAGCTACGCTACAGAATTAAAAAACAGCTAAAAACTGAATGTTAGGATCAAAGGTGGGCCACTACTCTACACCAACTCACTGAAACAAACACATGAATAAGATTTTTGTGATAAAAGATAAATTCATTTTTAACATCAAAAAATCAAATAGATTACTAACTTCAGAATTGAGAAGTCTTTTGGAAATGAAAACAATCAAATTGAGTTCAAAGTAGAGGTTGAAGATTGATCAGATTCAGACTTTTAAGACTCTCAAAACCTTTCCTGGGCACCTAACTGACCCCCAGCACTCCAGAATTGAGAATTCCTTCAGACATGAAAACAATCAAATTGATTTCAAAGTAGAACTTGAAGACCAATCAGATTCAGACTTGTAAGACTCTCAATACCTTTCCTGGGCACCTAACAGACCCCCAGTACTCAATAATTGTCTTTTAGACATGATGAAAACGATTAAATTGATTTCAAAGGAGAAGTGAAAGATTGATCAGATTTAGACTTTTAAGACTCTCAATACCTTTCCTGGGCACCAAACTGACCCCCAGTACTCTGGAATTGAGTAGTCTGTTAGAAATGAAAAAGAATGAGTGATGGAAAGACAAACAATGAATGAGTTTTAAATAAAATGTGATGAAAGAGAATGAATGAGCTTAATAATTTAAACAATTGATTTATTGAGACATTTAGTCATGGTTGATGTTGCTATTCAAGGTTTTTATTCTCATATGGTAAAGCAAGTGTCAAAATGTGATCTGTCTAGATCAAATGTGATCCACTGGGTCCAATTAGATAATTGAACCCTGTGGACCACATTTCACCTCAGGCATCTCAAATTATGACTCCAGATATACTAATAAAAGCAATTTTGATCATAGATATAAGCTTTCTACCACACTAAAGCTGAAAAAAATTGAAAAAAAAAATGAAAAAAATGAAAAAAAAAAAAAAAAAAAAAAA
>SMGU01005472.1:0-22807 GCA_004348175.1 Puccinia novopanici
TGTAGCACGGAGACGCTCAGCCTGCGAATTCGGGGCGCCGCAACTACAATTGGCAGCCAGAATTGACGGACGGTTGCGTAGTCCCGGGCCCCGTGGATGACGCCGAACACCATCGCAATCACGATGAAACCAAATCCGCAGTGTCGCATGGTTGTGTGATGGCCTGCGCTCGAGCCTGTGTATGATGTTCGTGGGTGAGGCGGGATCGAACCTGAGGTCTGGCTGAGCACTGAGGTGGTGTGGTGATGGCTGGCCGAAGGATTCTACCGCTGGGACAGGTTGCCGTGGGATCAGAGGGCATTTCTGGATGATAAACTTGATGGTCTGGAGAAGGACTCGCCGCATATTTTTGGAGACTTGAACTATTTATTGCAAGCTAATAAGTTAAACATATTCTTGCAAAGTTGGGTTGGCTTCACTACATAATAATGAATCCTTCCTCCATGGTTCATCTTTCTTGTTGAACTTATGGGTAGTCTTTTGTTCAAGCAACACGAGCCTGATCATCTGGGCACCCGCGTGCACTTGGCTGGTGTAATTATGAAGACACATGACACTTTGGGAATACATAAGGTGACCGGAATTCGGATTGACTGCTGGGGACCACCGTTTGATTTGTATTGGGGTTCTGTGGTTTCACTTGCAAAGCGGCAGCACACGTTTTTACTTGTTGGAACAGGATTTGGCAAAAGCCAGATCCCAGAGATGTTTCATAACATTTTTCCACCTTCTAGGAAGGCCATAGTCATAGTTCTGAATCCTTTGGACTCCCTTGGTGACAATCAGGCAAGTTTATTTGCTGTTCCATATTAATGTGCTATACTGATACATTTCTTGCGTTCAGGTTGAAGAAAAGGCCAGTTTGAATATCAGTGAAATAAATCTTACAAAGATGCGACTAAATGAGCACACAGAATCAAAAATCTTGCATGCAAGGAGATTACTCCTTCATATACTTGGTGAGTATGTGATGTAAAGACATTGAAACATTTGGTTATTTTACAATTATCTAATTTTGTCTAACTTGTAGATCCCTGAAGTGTTTTTGAACAGTCCTATATTTCACCGAATCTTCTTCAACAAAACTTTTCAGTCTTGTTTAGTCCTCCTGGTAATTGATGAGGTGCACATGGTCTACATGTGGGGTCTAGTGAAGAGCGGAGAAGCAAAACTCCTCAACTTACATGGGAAGCATCAGGACTTGGGACCCTTTTGGCTGTGTTATGGAGAGCTTGCCAAGCAATTGATGGCAACAAATGGTGTTCCAATACTTCAAATGTCTGCTAATTGTCAACCCCAAGTAATCAAATTGATTCTAAATAACTTGAAGATCAAAGAAGACAATATGAAAATTATTTGGGGAGAACTCACCCAAAAAGAAATCACCATAGTCCGAGTTCAAATGAAACACTCGCTTGCTTCATGCAACAATCTTCTTCATCTTTTTGGGCCAAAGTCAGTAATACCTGATGAGAGTCTTGTTCCAACTCTCATTTATTCGACTACTTGTGCTTTGACAATGCAATCATTGTCTTTTATCAATGATGCAAGGAGGACTCCTGGAGGGAATAATGAGCCCAACAGCAGCTTTGCAAGGCGATTCCATGCTTGCACTGGTGATCAAGAAAAGGAAAAAGTCATCAATGACTTCAAACACAGGTTGTTTCCTGTAATTTCAAGTACTATGGCCCTTGGCCTTGGACAAAACTGGAAAAGGGTCTCATAGGTGGTTCATGTTGTCTGGGGCAATCCTTCTACAATTTTCCAGATGATAGGGTGCTGTGGTCAAGGTGAAAATCCCGGCCTTGCTATTCTATTTGTTGAAGAAACACAGAGGAAAGGAAAAACAAGTTGGATGAGTTTACGTTGTGGTGATCTCAATTTTCAGCCTTCAAGCCCAATGGACTCAGATCTTCCCAGTTATCAGGCCAGAATCAGGATCAGAAGCTTATTTTACCCCAGGTCACCCTCTTACAGAATATTGGATTTCCTACTGGTTCTCAAGATATTCAATTTCCCATTTTTCAGAAGGACAGATCAACAGGCTTCAGAGGAATAATCAGGATACTTAGACCCAGGATCCAGGCTTAACCCCCAGAATTACCATGGCTCAGCACAGACACCAGATTTGGCCACATTTTCTTGGCACACCCCACAACCCTCATTTAATGGCTTCCAGAATTGGCAACACCCCCTCTCACACTCTTCTGGAAATGACATCATCCATGGATATCCTCAGACAGGACAGAATTATTATTCCCACACCCCCCTTGGATAACCAACTCTCTCAGGAGTCAGACTACTCTCACCCCCTTTCTCTCATCCTTACTCATTATTCTCCCAGATGGAGTTAATGTTTCCTCCCCTCTTTCTCATAGCCAGGAGAGCCTGTGCTTTGATGATTTTTATTGACCCATACCCAGAGAGACTCTGTGCTTTGGTGTATCTCTCAGGCATATATAAGGACTCACTATTGTTGTAGTATGTCAGCCTGCCTGATGCCAAGGAAAATCCTTCTAGCTACAGGAGGTGCAAACTAGCTTCAAAATTAGAAAATAATATTTCTTTTGGGAAGTTTTGAGCGTGAGAAAGTGGATTTTAAATGGGTTTATCCAATTGTATTAGGATAATAAAAAAAGAAGAAGAAAAAAAATAATAAGACAAAATTATCTTATTATTAAATTTTCAGAGGGCCTGCTAAGCAGGGGTTGTTTAGATCCCTCAAAGGTGTCTTGCCACGAGTGCAGAGGACTTAGGTACCTTTACAATAAAACTGGGGCCTGCTAGGCAGGGGTTGTTTAGATCCCAGTGGTGGAAGTGGAGTGGCAGGAGTTATAAAGAGAAGTGTAGTTTCTCACTAGTAAGGGGATTCTATAAGGAATCCTGGAGGTTGAAGGTGGTTTCTTGTGAGATTCAGACGAGCAGAAATGAGGACTGTTGAGGTTCTGGCTGGTTGGTAACAGGTGGAACTGGATAGTGCTGATTTCTGGGTAAATGGTATGAATGCTGGGATGAAAAATATGGGGGAGGAGGGCCCTCTTAAATATCATTTCTGGGTCCTCTGTGGTTCCCTTGCTTCGTGAAAAATAGTGGGTTGTGGCCTGGCTAGCCTGGTTGGGTTTTAGTAGCCTGGCTTTGTTGTATTTGGCCAGGTTGGGCCAATTATTGCTACTGCCTAGCCAGGGCTTGTTCTTATTGGGTCAAGCCTGGCTAGTAACCATCTTGTTACTCCCAGAAATATTAGTTACAAACATGTAACAACCATGTGAAACCCTGGCTTGGTTTAATCAGGCGTTGTTATGGACCAAAGTAGTCTATTCTGGCCCAACCAGGTGGTAACCATACCACTTCCACAAGTTCCTGGTTGTCCAGACGAACCAAACAAGTGTAATAAACCATTCTTGTTCGTCTCTAGGCTTTCTTTACCCCCTGGGAGGTTGTACTGAGCTGTGGTGTGTCACTATACACCCCAATTCAGCAGTTTATGAGTCACAGGGGCACTTGGGAGATTATGTACATGTCTGAAAACATTAATGAGAGTGTTTTCGACGCATCGAAGTGATTCTTGATTAGCTTTATTGATGTAATCATTATATTTGTTAATTTACTTTTGTTTTTTATTGCTTTTTTGTATGTAAAAGGTGTCAAAAAAGGAAATAAAAAGAAATTAAAAAATTTAAAACATAATTTCATTTACATGCTTTATTCTGAGATTTTTATATGTATTTTTATATTTTATTTTTCACGATTAAAACATATTTTATTTTTATTCTAAGATTTTTATATGTATTTTTTTTTATATAATTTGTTAGTTGGCTCTAATTTGGTAGCCAGCTGACATAGTAGAACCTCATAGATGACATAGATATTGTACCCCTCAGAGATTTAGAGAACATCTATCACCCAGACTGCTTATTTAGCATTGATTAGAAACCCAGACTGCTTATTAGCATTGATTAGAACCCAGACTGCTTATTTAGCATTGATTAGAACCAGATTAGTAGTTAACCAGATTGTTAGCAACTCATTGAACCCCAGATTTTCCCTTATTTGAGATTACTCACAGAAACATCCCCCACCCTCTCTCTCCATCTCCTCCTCAACCTCATCCTGAGTGGCCCAAACTTGCCCAGAAGTAACAAGATCCCCCACACTAAGAACTGTCAGAATTAGCCACAACCTTTATATTCTTTATTTTTCTTAGTGAAACTCTCCCAAACTCAGCATTAGATAGGAAGGCAGCTCTTATATCAGCACCCTTAGTCACAACTTACATTATTACTAGTGTATCTTGTCTATTTCCCTTCCAAGCTCTATCTCTCCCCAGAGTAGTTCCACAACGTCACCTGAATTCTAATCCAACAAAAATCACATTGATGCACTTGCAATTACGGCTGTCTGTTTATGAATTGCTTTTTCCATTGACAACCTGTAAGCGTGATAATGCTATAAAATTGTGGTTAATTATTAATTGGCCTGACAAATCCATCTTTGGTTAGGTTGGGCTAAATACTGTTACATGTTAACAATCCAAATGTTATACAAGAGGCTGAAAGAGAAGTCGCAGATGGTTTTCCTACCTGCTTATGCTCCAACTGTAAGCCAGTTTGGCATTTGGCATGGGAAAATATTTGAAATTTCTTGAAGAATAACCATGAATTGTTCATCCAAGATCCAACAAGTTTACCCCAACTGGCCAACAATAAATTGCTGATTTGATCTAAGGGGACCCTCTATTCAAATTAGCTGCAACTGAAAAACTATTGCCTGATATTCAAGAGGCATTCACTGCTTTTTTGCAAGAAGAGTTCATCAGTAATTATGCAGCAAATTTTGACAAAGAATCCTTGGAGATAACTGCCAACAAGCTTTTTACAATTGAACAAGCCCACACATATGTGGTTGGCTTTGAAAGTAATCAGGCTGATGAAATACTTGATTGACTCATTGGTGGAAAATGCTTTGAAGGCCAACTAGAATTCCTCCAAGGTTGTACACACATATTCAAGTTGGAACCAGCATATAATAATCACACTCGGAAAGTCAAGATGATATTGGAAGACAAAAAATGTGAGGGTGCTCAACATGCGACCCACACGTTTGAAGCCGCAACCAACCCCCATTGTCCTTGCGATGGCAGGGTGGGTCGCAGCTTCAAAAAACACCTGCGCGGGGTGGGTCGCAGCCCTAATGGCCTTTTTTTCAACTCAGGTGGGTTGCAGATCCAATCCACCTGCGCAAAATTGGGTCGCAGGTCCAATTTTACCCTGCAATCCAAAAAAACATCTCAACAAAAAAATAATAATCAAAAGATAGAAAAATAATTGTTTTGTTTCTGAAAAAAAAAAAAACATTTCAACAAACAAAAATCAAAAAATAGAAAAATAATTTTTATGAAAAAAAGCCAAGAATGTGTGATGAAAAAACAAGAAAAAATAAATCCAGAATAAATGTTTTTCAACACATAAAAAATTCCAAAAATAGAAAAATAATTGTTATGAAAAACAAACCAAAGCAAGAATGTGTGATGAAAAACAGGAAAAAAGCCAGAATAAATGTTATGAAGAAAAAAAGAATAAAGAATAAATATAAAATAAATATATAAATATAAAATATAAAAATATAAAAATATAAAATATAAAAATATAAATAATAAAAATATAAAATATAAAAATATAAAAATATAAAATATAAAAATATAAAAATATAAAATATAAAAATATAAAAATATAAAAATATAAAATACAAAATACAAAATAAAAATTAGAAATTAAAAATTAAAAATTAAAAATTAAAAATTAAAAATTAAAAATTAAAAATTAAGAATTAAGAATTAAGAATGAAGAATGAAGAATTAAGAATAAAATAAAAAATAAACTAAAAAATCAGTAAGAAAAATAATTAAAAAAGGAAAACAATAACATAATAAATAAAAAAAGAAAACAAATAATAAATTAAAATATTCTTTGAGTGGAAATGACTGCTGAATTTATTATTCTTCTAATCGCAACTTGTTCATAATTTTTTTAGTTCAAAAAAAAAATACCCTTTTGTCTTAGCAATTTTCCTTGAAATGAAAATTAAGTATATATTTTAAGCTATACCATGTATGTTACTTTTTAATAACCAAGTATAACACAATAGTAAAAAAAATTATTGTGACTTGTAAGAGATAGATGAAGTGAATAGTTGAATACAGAGCATAACTTAACTTCTGCCATGAAAAGCAGATCAAACTAAAAATTTGGCTAAAAACAAAAATATCAAAACTTCAGCCAACTATGAAGTTGAAAATAAAACACAAAAATAATAATTCCCAACCACTCCAAGCACTTACAATGACATATTGACTAAATAAATATATAGTCTAATCTTACCTCTCTAATCTTATCCCTCTAATCTTACCTCTCTAATCTCACCCCTCCAATCTCACCTCTCTAATCTCACCTCTTCAACCTTATGTCTCTAACCTCATTTCTCTAGCCTCACTTCTCTAACCTCACCTCTCTAATCTCACCTATCCAACCTCATCTCTTTAACCTCATTTCTCTAGCCTCACCTCTCTAATCTCACTCAGTTCTCTATTTAGAGCTCCACTCACTCACTCAAAAGAGTTTTTCAATTAGGTTATATTAAATGTTAATTAAAAAGAAATTGATGCAGAGAGTTTAAGATAAAAACAAACACCAGAATTAAAGCAAACTAAAATTAAAAAATTATAACTGAAAACAATCAATTTCTTTTCCTCTTCTTTTTATTATACTTCATCTCTTCCTTCATATCTACAATTTCCTTCTCAAGACTCAACATAAGAAATCTTTTATAAATAGGTAACCAATAAGAACTATCACTATAGACCTAAACAAACATCCAACACATTAGTTACTCATGGGCAAATAGAGTTACTAAATAAGACTTACTTGATTTCCCGCCCGATAAGCTGCATGCCTAGCCACTGCAGAGTAAGTACTAGCCTTACTCCACATAGTCACTGAGAACCGCAAGCAATCTTGAGCCCCCTCATCAAACCGAATCTTTGAGGCACCATGAAGGAGGATCTTCAATGGACCATGAAAGGAATAGCCCTGTTTAGCAGGAAAAGCTCTTCCCAACATAGGTACCACAAAATCCCCTCCATCATGGTCCCCAAAGAAAAACACACTGTCAAATAACAGCGAATTCTTCTCATCCCTGTGAACATAATCTTGCATGTTCACAGAGAGTGTCCGACCTAGTCAAAAAAAAAATTAGTAAATTAATTTCTCAACCCATGATTAGATTATTTAAACTCACCACAAGAGATTGGATTTGGATCAGCAGCAAGGGCTTCAAAAATCAGACGATCACCATTTTTCTTCAAGTAAGTGACTGCTGCTTCAGCAACCTTGACTGCATCTGGTAGGAACAACCGATTGATGATGTATGAAACTCTTGAGAAGTATAACAATTCATGTCGTATTGCAGTATCAATTTGTATGGAATTTCCATCATACAAATCTCCTCCATCAGGCAAAGTGGGTACTTCCTGTTTCCAGGTTTCCCCAGTACCCTGCAACTGTTCAACAAGTATTTCTCTTTCATTTAAAGAGATCTTCTCAGACACATCCTAGAGGCAAGTTTTTAGTTAGTTTAAATTAGGGGATTTTGGACTGATGATTAAAAGTAATAACTTGCATTTTCTATGTCATATCCAACACTTTGAGCTGAGAAGGTGGCTGAAGAGTCTTCTTGTTGGTTGTTGTTGTTCATGGTGAGGAGGTGATAAGGAGAATGAATGCTGGGAGTTTCAAAAGGTGAGAGGGTTGGCTTGGGCATTGAACCACTAGTGACTAAATCTTTCAACGTTGCATAAGCTCGAGTCTGCCCAAAGAGAAAAACAATCAGCCTTGCCTCACAAAAATAAACTGTTCAATAAGAGGAATTAAGATATTACTTACAACTGGGCAAACAGTTGGCAATTTAGTAGTTGGAGTGTCAGAGGTGGAGGGAGTGGATTGAAACTAAAAAAGAATAGTAAAATAAAAATAAAGACTCAGTCAACAGGTTCATATATTTAGTGGACACTTTAATGCACTTACTGGAGGTGGTGGTAAAGAGATTGCAACACATATCCCAGCTTCATCCAAACAAATGGTCATTTTGTTGGATTCATCAAAGGCACACCTTGCTTGAATACTGATTGTCCTTTTAAGAACTGCCTCTAGTGTTGGATAGCGTACTATGTAAGGTTTAAATACATGAGGATTTTGAGTGACTTTTTCATGATAAATCTCAAGTCTTTTGGAAACATCCTTTGCTGCACTTAGCAATTGTTGTTGGAGAGCAGTACAACATGGGTTGAGTGGGAATTGAAGTAGAAGGGGAAGGATGTCTTGAATGGATTTGGTTAAATCACCAATTTCTAACAAAATGAATACAGCCAAGAGGTCAAAATCTACTCGAATATATGTTGCAGTTTTAATATTTTCAAGTATATTTTTAAAGGCACGATTTTCAATACAAAGGGTGTCATGATATAAATTATTGTTGGGGATTTGAGAAGACATATTGATAGTGGGAGTTGGTTGGAGTTTGTGGGGTGGTGGTTTGAGGTGGTTGGAGTTGGTGGGTTGGTGGGTTGGTGGTTGGAGTTGGTTGGAGTGGGTTGCTTGAGTGTGGTTCAATTTCTTTCCCCACATAGTATGACCATGCCCTGAAGTTTGTACGTCTGAGGTCAAGATCTGGTCCTCAGGATGTATTACATGCAGGGCGGGCCTTCGTGCTGAGCCCATTCATCCTATTGCTGAAGAAGAATTCTTTGGTGGGTTCAGCCTCAGCTCACTCGGCTCCGTGCTCGACCGTCCCAAGCCTCACCCTGCTTGCCACCGGCACCGCCGCCATCGTCCTCGGTATCTCGACTGCTTCACCACCGCCGGCTTGAAGGAGTTCTGGCTCTTCATCCTCGGCTTTAATGGTGCCCTCTTCCCCCGTCTCACCCATTTCCCCTCCACCATCACCATCCACGGTATATGTGCCGGTACTGCTACTGCACGGCCCCTCGGACGACATACCCCCGCCCAAGCCACAGCCGGCCTCGCGCATCCTCGTGATCGGCTCCTACTCCTCGCAACCTCCTGTCCGTGCCGCAGTCCCTGCGCACAGAGATCGCCGAGCTGGAACAGCGCCACAAACTGGCCATCAAGAAGCGGCAGTCCACATACCTCCCCTCCACCCTTCCCATGTCCGGAAAACAAGACCTTCTCCACCAGACCCGTCACTCAAGACACTCAGACAACTCCGCTCTCCGACCTTCTTCCTCCGCGTCCCCTTCCGGCCCTCCACCCCTCTGCCGCCCCCGCCGCCCAAAAAACCGCCCCGTGGCTCTCCGATTGACAAGTCATGCATGCCATCAAACCTGTCACAAGTGCAGGAAGGTGTCAACACTAGAAATTTGGTTTAATTCCCTCCTGGAAATTTCACAACTTACGAGCCAGTCTATTAATTACATGGTCAGTATAGTTCTCTTTTCCTTCTCCACCGCTGTGACACTCGCTGACGACAAGGAATCATGTGGTCACACACAATCTAGCGCGTCTCCTCAGGTCTTGCGCAAGGTGACTTTGGGCTCGTTCGATTGAGAGGAGTTCAAGACGAACCAATAGGACTCGTGGTCTCCCCGAGGTTTCCCATTGAGGAGAAGAATGCCTATGTCGAGGAAGTGATTCAGCTTCTCGAGTTGAAAGACTTAGCAACGGTAGGTGAGACTTCTCCTGTGTGACTTGAGTACCATAATATCTCGCATGCTCATGTTGGTCAATTTTTTTTTTTTTTTAGCAATGATTGGATTTCCTGGGTTTGGCCTGGGAGTTGAGGCCCGAAGCAACTGACGATTGTCGTGGAGCTTGCCGCTCGTCCGAGTTACTACTGTTCCTTGATGGTCAGTGGTTCTTAACAAAGATTCCAAGCCCGATGTTCGCTGTTATCCTTGGAGAAAAAAAATTGGGCGCTAAATTTTGGTTTCCATGGGTCTTGGTGTATGCTTCATCAGCCGAATGCCCTGCTGTTCGAGAACTTACCGATTACTGCTTTTAAAGAAGGCTGATCGCTGCGTGTACTTTGGAGACATAGGAAAAGATTCAAACGTCATTTCTTCCGTTCGCTACTTTCTCAACCCATTCACCGCCCTACCTCTTGCCACAACGACACGCCAATATTGCTCGACTTACAATAGTCCGAAGGCGTTCGAATTGGTCTTGCGCCGGAGAAGGTGTTCGAATTGGTCTTGCACCGGAGAAGGTGTTCGAATTGGTCTTCAAGACGCCCGCGCTGCCCATCAGCCACACGGCCAAATATCAGCTCGCTATCTTCGGACCCATTGCTGTCCAGCTGCTCACCCTGTCGATCGACTCCCCACGTTCAATAACTTGCTCTCCTTGTCCCGCAAGAGACAATCTATCGTCCAACAAGAACGTCAATGGCTGATCGACCATCTCTTCGATTGTGTCCTCATTGATGCTCCTTTTCTGCCTTGGTATGCCAAACACACCTTTCCACTCTATCCCAAATGTGTAGAATATCATCCAGCATTAACCGTAGCACTTTTTTTTTTTTCTTGAAAATGTTCAAGTGCTGCAGCAAGTGAGGCTAAGACCCCGTTGGTGATAAGGAGCCACTTCACCTTTGATTCATGTTACTCGTATCTCGCAGCATTCGATGTGAAGAAGGAGCAACAATTGAAGCAGAGGGACCGGATGCTCTGGAGGCAATCACGGTCGATGAAAATTCGAAGGCAGAACTGCTCGTGCGACTACCAGGGAAGATGTCCATACCGGGATTTGATGCGGACATCCAGCTTCCAGCGACGAAGTGGTTGGAACAGAGGACGGGTTTATTCTGGACAGAGATAGAGCAGAAGCTGCGGCGACCGATGAGACATGAGTTGGCGAGAAGACAGAAGACGGTGATCGACGTGCCGCTGATTGTCCGTCCGCTGAGTGGATCGGTCTACGACCCGCAGACAAGCTGGCCCTCCTAGCCTCCCGAGCTGCACAAATACGACACCAAGATCCTGCTCGTCTCATTCGGTGGTCGAGTCATCCCCTCTCCCCGACCTCCCACCTCCACCACCCACGGTCCCATTGACGCTGCAGCTAGTTCTGCGATCGACCTGCTGCATAACTCGCTCCTTCCGCCCGGGTGGATAGCCATCATCTGCGGCTTACCCTCTAAACCTCAACCTCACGACATGCCCTTCTCAATTGGAGTGTTCCTGATCTCACTACCATCGCTGATGTGGTCCTCGGCAAATTAGGCTATGGAACGTGCAGTCAAGTGATTGCCACAAGGATGCCGTTCATCGCTACCTCGCATGTGCACACATCAAAAAACTTGCTTTTCGGCGCCGGCACCCTCATGTTCCCTGGACCCACACCCGGCATGTAGTCCAGAGTGTTTCAGGATAGTTTGTTTGGTCAGTACTCGCTAATTTGTCCCCCCTCATGTGGATTGTGTGACCCGTATCGACGTTCATCATCTCATTACTGAGTTTTGCCTCTTTGCATTCGTTCTGATTTAAAACTTGCAGATAATCACCCGCCTCATCCGGATGATGATGCCTATTGGAGACTTCTCTTCCTGCTCATTTGCGGTCCTTTATTCGTTCTGCTCTTTCTCTTGCTGCCGGTCACTCATCATCCAATAGCAATCGATCACATTCCTCCGCCCAAAACCCAGCCGCCATACTCCCCAACCTGTCTTCCTTTGCCCACGCAACCGGGATGGTCCACGACCACTTCAAACAATCAACAGAGCGTTGTTCCTCAACTGACGAGCCAACAAATGGCGGCAGCGGCTGAACACAACTGGCTCGAGTGGTCCAAAGTCACGATTGGGTTCAAGCCGTACCCACAGCAGCGCAACTGTCTCTCCCTCTTCATACCCATCCTGAACAACACCAACACCAGAATTCCCATGGACATAACGAGCCTGTTGACTATACCGGTTAAACAACCATTGTGACCTCTATAACCGGCGATGATGGCCTTCTTGACATCGATTGATTACAGTGACGATGCGAGAAGAATGCGAGGTGAGATCAATCATACAGGACTCGACAATCTCATTGCATGTTTGCTGTCTGGTGACTTGGAAATACGACGACATTGGTAAGCTAATATATTAAGTCTCGGTAGCATCTGATTTCTTTCCGTGATTGACTGGCACTGCATCCTTCTATCTGACCATCTTCAGCTCCCAAGAAGACTACGGACATGGAATCCACCAGTGCACTAGATCGGCTGATCAAATCTGATGAGGGTGTCACATCGTACCTGCCTTGGGTCATCAACCAAACCTTAAAAATATCGAGCCCACAACCTTTCCCATACAGACCTGGAAACTGTATTACCGGTAATACGACTGGCCTAGCACAAAATACCTGATGTACCGTTGTGTTTGTAGTATTTCAAACAGGTGATCAAAGGCTTTGATTGCCGTGTGTTATCAGAGACCCTTGTCTTGGGAGAAGGATGGGTGTGTGGGGATCTTTCGTGCCTGATACCGACATAAAACCTGTTCTCCAAACTTGTTGGTGTCACAATCCAGAGCCAGTTTTTCTTCTCTTTCTTGTTTTTTTTTTTTCATGCACGGTCCTCCCAGTCTGAAAAAACCTGGTTCATCCTTATAGAAAACCAGCCAGTGGAGACGGGTACACATTTTGAGGAGTGTGGAATCCCCTGTCTCACGCACAGCCTAAATATATATTTGCCCTGGCCTGACGAATACCTGAACGCATTGCGAAGGATATTTGGCTCAGATTCGCAGCCTCGCTGTCAGCCAGGCGTCTAACACTTTTTTGGGGTGGGTCCAAACTCGGCCGCGGGTGCAGACGGGGCTGCCTGTGTCCGACTCCCGGCCAATCATCCGGCCACGGGTGCAGATGGGGCTGTCTCTGTCTGACTCCCCCCACCAATCAAGTCACAAGAGGCTTACCCTCCGAAACAGGCCGACATGGCCATCACCGGGAAGCCCATCTTGGCGACTAAAAACGAAAACCGGAGAGCAGGAGATGTCAACGACCAAAAAAAAAAAAAGATCCACACAAAAAAAACATCTCTCAAAATACAAATAAATCCCAACAACTAAACCATCACCACCACCAAAAAAAAAACCAAGCAATAAAAAATACATAAAAAGAAAAAGAAAATATAAATCCATAACAACAGAGAGAGAAAGAGAAAAACTGGAACTGTATTAAGGGCCTCTGAGGTTGAGAGAAAGAAGTGAGCGTGAAGAACAGCAACAACGAGATACGACGAGTGGGGGGGCTGAAAGCGTCAGATAAACAGGGACTGAACGAGTGAGAAAGGGGAGGAAAGGCGACGAGAAGACTAGTTAGACTTCTCGGGGTCGTGGATGGGATGATGAGAGGGAGGCAAGAAGGAGGGGGAGCGGGCCTGGATGATGAGGAGAGTAGCCTGGAGGTTAGAGGCGATGAGAGCGGAGGAGACGTCGCCGAGGCTCTTGCGGACGTCAGAGGAGGCGACGATGCCGAGTCGGTGGGCGAGGTGGGCGGGCTCGGCGAGCTGGTTGCCGGCGCGCTCCTTCAGATACTGGCTCAGCTCGCCCGCATGGCTTTCCCCCCCCTGCCGCGACCGCCCCGTCACCACCATCAACGACGGCCCATGCTCACTCGTCTGCGCCCGCCCGATAATCGTCTGCAACGGCAGCGACGTCTCCACCGTCGACAACTTCAGCTTCTGGTTCCGCGTCCCTAGCTCCGTCGCCGTCGCCCACAGCAGGTTGTCCGCCGTCTCCGATTCCAGATTCGCCGCCGGCGTCGTGGGCCCATACAGTGTGTCCCCCGGATGATGTCGGAGCGGGTTGTTGATCGTCATCTGGTTCAACAACGTCTCCGGATTCTGTCCCGTCGTCGACTTCAGTTGGTCCACCAGTTGTCGGTCATCCTCGCTCGTTGGGTCCGTCGTCCGGATCACCCGCAGCACACTCGCAGACGCGTTGGCATGATGCGAGAGCTGCATCACCAATGACAGAGCGGCCCGATCATCTGGTCCACCCACAAACACACAGAAAAGATGCTGCTTTCGTTCATGAATCATCAGTGGCGCCGAGCCAGCGTGTCCCTCATCCGGAGAGAGCCGAAAGCCTGAGTCTACAAGCACCGCCACATCACAGTCAACTCGTTGAAAGATCGATCGAACCAGGTTGGCATATTGGGGGCTAGATTGCATTCTGTTGCACAGCATCTTCTCGATAGGGTTGACACTCATGGCATCCATGTGTGGAATCCGATCCGAGCTGATGTACCAGGGAAGGATGACCAACTGGGGAGATACTCGGAAAGTTTCTGCGACAATCTCACCGACAAACTCCTCTTCAAGGACGATTGACATTGAGCTGCTAGGTACCGTGATTCCATTCAAGAGAGAAAATGTACTAAAGATCTTGAGGATCGGGTCGTGCTTTTGTGTCTCCGCAACATCACTGGCTTTCATGACGTCGGAAGTACGTTGACTAAGCTCGAGTAGACGAAGAGCTGAGACATGAGGTAAGAGACTTCCAGAGGTGGGTGCATTGGTTTGGTCCGGGGTATCTTGCTTTTCAGAGGCTTGCCCTTCAATTATTGCGGAAGGGCCCGGCTCCTTCGTGACTGAAGAAGTGTTTTTGACAGGTTGTTGTAACAGCTTGACGAAGGACTGTGGCAAGGAAAAATATCAATCAATAAGTTTTCTTCTCGCTGGTTGTAGCATCAAGATTTATATACACGGACCATGACGCTGGGGAGATGCTCAAGTTGACTTAATACGACGAGGAAGCTAGACTTTTCCGTTGATTGAGATGATAGATGAGAGGCAAAGATTTTGCTACCGTTTTGCTGCGCGATTTCGATCCGCTTGCGGTGATGATATGATTCTGGGTAAAACAACAAGGTGAGTGGTGTAGTGAGGAAGGTGGTCTAGTGAGGGGAAGGCAGTTAGCATAGATATCGCAGTAGGGATAAGGGAGGGTTGAGCTTTACGAACCAAGACTGCCATCAGAACGAACATGGCAAAAACCTTAGTGTTCAAAACCCCAGCCTTGAGACCTATATTCAAAACGATAAGCTGAGGGAAGGATGGAATGAGCCACTAAAAGAAGCTTAATGAATGTTTGTGAAAGCAGTTCGTACCTCTACCAAGCCTTTACAAGCCATCAGACTGCCGACAGCACCGCTCTCCCTCCAGTCCATTCCACCCCATTTTGCCATGAAAAAGCAAGGCACAAACTTGGAGACTTCGGCGCTCTGAATCAAACGAATAAAAAAAAAAACAGAAATGAGTTGGCGGCCAGGAGTAAAAAAAATGTTTAGAAAGTTGACTTACAATCAGTACACAAATCGTCCAACCCTACAAAGATCGAACCACGATGGATTAAACATTAACACAAGGGATGATGGACCGGGGCGAGTAGAAAAAAAAGAGAGAGAGACGAACCCAAAGTGCGCCATCGTTGAGCTGAGTAAGATCGGTGGAGAGACCAGAGAGGGTGAAATAAAGAGGCAAGAAAAAGACCGTGACAAGGTCCTCAATCTTGGCGACCAACTTGTTAGCAAATCCACCATCGTGAGGCATGATGACACCGATTAGAAAGCCGCCTGTGGGGTAGTAGATCTCCACGTTAGCAGCGCGTTGGGGTGAGCAAATGGCAAGGAGTGAGTCAAGGGTGACTCAACCAAAGATGGAATGGACACCAATCACTTGCGTGAACCTGAGGAAGGAGAGGGGGTCATATATCAGCCGGAGGGATAAGAAGCAATAGTTTGGGGAAGACAGTCTTACCAAGCCGATGTGAAGGTCATCAACAGGACTAAACAGGTGATACCGGGGGTAGGACCTTTCTCGAAGCTGCCGGATCTTCTGGCAAGGACGATGAAGATGGGTCGAATGACAAGAGCCAGGAAGACAATCCAGGCGGCGACTGTGAGCATGACGTAGAGGGCGGTGAGGCCGGCGCCGGAGTTGACAAGGGTGACGGCCAGGGCCAGCAGGATCCAGCCGATGACGTCATTTGCGACACCTGTGACGAGCAAGAAAGTTAGGTCAGTCCGTCTCAAGAGAGATAACAAGAACAGGATGGGGACAATGATAATACCTGCTGCGAGTGTGGCAATACCGACCGGGTTTTGGAGCAGTTTGAGTTCGGTGAGGATGCGGCAGAGGACGGGGAAGGCGGTGATCGCAAAGGCGACGCAAATGAAGAGCAAGAAGTGGCCGAATTCGACGCTAGCCGAGTCCACAAATCGGTTATAAATGCCGACGGCGACTGCGGCGCCAATGCCGAAGGGGATCGCGAGACCAAAGAAGCCGATGCCCGCGGCAGATCGCCAGTTCTGTTTGAACAGCTTGAAATCCACCTCCAGCCCAATGATGAATAGGAACAGCACCAAGCCAATGTTCGCGACGAGTGAGAGGAAGGGGATCGATGATGTGGGGAAGATGGCGTGTGAGAAGTGGGGGATTCTTCCCATTACCGTTGGCCCACTGAATATTCATCATGATATTTATATATGAGTATTTCCGCGTGTTTTTCATTTGTATGGACTCATGGAGTGACTTACAGGATGATCCCCCCAATGACCTCTGAGATGACCTTGGGCTGTCGGATGCGCTTGAAGAAGAAGCCGATGACGTTGCATAGCGAGATGATGATGACGGCTTGGCTGGAGGGGGAGATGGCTAGTCAGTTGGGCAGGTAGTGTATGATAGTGGCGCAATTGAGAGTGAGTAGACTGACACGATGAAGAGAACCAATGGTCTGTTGTTGTCAGTGAGTGGTTTTTCGGGATGCGAATGAATTGTTTCGGATGGTGTGAATTGCAGATTAGTTGCAGATCTGATAGATTGATTATACTACTATACTATACTGACTCGGTGGGATCAAACTCGAATGGGTTCTTGTGGTGTGGGTCGAGCAGACTCTGGCTGGCCACTTTGGTGGGTTCGCCATTGGAGGCCATACTAAGCTACACTGCGCTGGGGAGTGAGTCAGGAGATGATAAAATGGGCAATTCTTCTTCTCTTAATTGGGAAGGGAAGGGAAGGAAAGCCGAAGTAATATGGGCTTCTCAGTTGTTTATGAGCATGACATTCACAGGGTAACCTCAGCAACCACACTCGAGCCATACATGCAGTCATAGATTCTAGATTACACCGAACATTCTATATATTGAAGAGTGCACCACTCCCACTCCAAACTACCTGCACCACCCATGCCCAGATCAACATCCCCTGAAACACATTCACCAACTGTTCAAGTTTCATAAATATGTACTTGACTGGAATGAAATCAACCGAAAACTTGCAAAACTACTGGAAGGGTTTTCATTCAAACTAACCAAGCTGTATGCTTAAAAACAAATCTGACACCCATTCTCATCTCAACCAGGTTTGGTTCTGAATCATCATCACACTTTTTCTTTTTTGACTTCTTCAACTGGGTGCACGTAATAATAAGGATACATAAAATATTCAGACAAAAACTAGGCCACTGGTCTCTGGGTTTCAACCGCAAACGGGTCCATATCTATCAAAGCTACAGTATGAACCCCTCTGAATAATAAGCTTGGACGTTGATCATCTTCTTGCAGAAGAATAGTCATCTCGCATGTTGAGTCGACCCATACCGTAATCGTCGGTCTGGTTGTTTCTCTGAGCGGACAAAACACAACCATCAGTCGCGGCGCCTTCTCTCACGGTTGATCAAGGTCTGAGGAAAAAACTGAAACCGGAACTCACATCGTATGAATCTTGGCCACCCTGATAGCCCGACGGATAGCCTCGATTGTGGTCCCCAGACTTCTTGTGCTTATCATGCTTGTGTTTGTTCTTTCTGCTGCCATCGCTGCTGTCCTCAGAACTCTTACTCTCCTTGCTCACGTTGCGATGATGTCGATTAGCATGATTGTCCGAGTCTCTATGATGGTAGCTCGAGTCTTGCTGGCTTCTCCCTTCGTGACGAGCGGGGCTTGTGTAGTTAGACGAAGAGTGCGGCTTGTAAGATGAATCTGCCCCACCCGAATAAGTGTCGTATTGATTGCCACGGCCGCCAGTAGATTCATAGGCGGACTCGGAACCGGCGTGTTGAGCTTGAGGAAACGAAGGCCCTGAACCATAATTACCGCGGCCCACAGACCCAACACCGCTGTTGTAAGAAGCATCGGCCGAGTCATCGCGACGTCCGTGGCCTGACTGGCTGCTGCTGTGATGCGCTTGCGGGAAAGCTGGCTTAGAATAAGAATCTATATCCCCGCCATGGCTCTGATATTGCGCGGAACCCATTCTCCCACTACCAAGCTCATGGCGGTCACTGTACGAAGCCGCTATTGGCTCCTGGTGTGGAGTTGGAAATGTGGGTCGAGAACCACGATAATCGTCGCGGGGCTCATCCTAGAAATATACGGTGGCAGACGTCAGCCCAAAGTTTCATTCGGTAATGCCAATAAGCTCACCTGTCCATAAGCATCACGTCTTTGCTGAGATTGAGTGACATAAGAATCTTCATCTTGACGTTGGTACCCTAAGCCAGAGCTAGGCTTAGTACTCTCGTGACGATGAGAGGGCATCTGGTAGCTGTCTGAGCTGGTGTACTGGGTTTCTTGATGTGACTTGCCAAAACCTCCAGTATCGCGAGAGGAGTCGTCGCGCCCGTGCTCCGCATGACCTGAGGTGACACGGGAATGGGAGTGGGAAGGCTGCTCATAATTGCTACCAACGTTGTAAGTGTTTCCTTCTTTTCGATCGCCGCCAGATGAGTAAGCCCCTGTACGATCTCCAGAGTAGCCACTTGATTGGGATGTCTGGTGGTGACCCGCGCGGCCATAGCTTTCTTCATTTTGTCTCGAGAAGGCACTTTGATATCCTTCGTTCGAGCTTGGTTGATTCAACCGACCGGACGCACTTTCGTACTGATTGCCAGCCCCGTAACCGGCTTGATTCGCTGAACTTTGAGGCCGATAGCCAGATTGGGAGCCCCCAAATTGACTCTGAGACTGGGGGCTATCATGTCGAGTTTGAGCCTGGGAGCCAGAATAAGAAGTTTTGGACTGCGAGCTGTCACGACCGGTAGAAGAAGGCATGTTACCATAATGGCCACTCGCCGAGCTGCCAATTTTACCTTGGGAGTAAGAGTCTTCATGTTGAGTTTGAGTGGGAGCGTTGCCGTATTTCCCGTGAGACTGGTAGCCACTTTGAGAATCGTAGCCCGTAGTGCGCTGAGTTTGAGTTTGAGAGCCACCGCCGCCATATTGACTTTGGGAGATGGCGCCTCCGAGCATGCTAGCTTGCTGGTAGGCAGGATGTGAATGCCCATGAGATGGAGCCCCGCCATCGATGCGAGGATCAGCGCCGCCCTTCGTAGTTTTGCGCTGGTTGCGGTGGTTCCGAACACTATCCTACAAACCAGATGTGAAAACATGCAGCTTAGTATCCCAAAGAAAACAGAAAATACAGGGACGGAGAAGTAAATGGGAGTTGAC
Source organism: Puccinia novopanici (assembly GCA_004348175.1). Taxonomy (NCBI): domain Eukaryota; kingdom Fungi; phylum Basidiomycota; class Pucciniomycetes; order Pucciniales; family Pucciniaceae; genus Puccinia; species Puccinia novopanici. The sequence continues at coordinate 19,511 of SMGU01005472.1, forward strand.
CTTGGTCAAGCTCTTGATGGTTAGGTCTCTCTCTTCTCGATCCATGTCACTGAGCCATTTTTGCATATATTCCAACATATCTCTCTGAATTTTTGAATTGCGGTTGGCAAAATTGGGGTGGTGAATAGCTTCAAGGATCTACCGGGGAGAAAATCAGGTTGAGCAAGGCTCAATCCTCAAGTTAACGGTAGGTGTGACCTGAGCTTACACTATCGATGACTCTGTCAGGGTTTTCATCGTTGCTCCAAGCTTCCACCATCAGACCGACGGTGTATTTAACAATAATGACTGAAACATTGCCGGCAGGGTCGTTGAGAATGTTTGAGAAGTGATCTTTTGCCAAAACGCTGTGGGTGGGATCCGATGCCTGCAGGAACCAATGATAACGTGCTTAAATAATGGTTGCTTGGGAGTGTTGGGATGAAAACCGCATAACAAGGGATGTCTCTACAAAAAAAGCATTGAAAAGGGTACTGACATTTGGGTCATTGAAAACCGTCTGGATCGAGAAGCAAATCAAGTTAACACCAAAACGAGCTCCAGAGAGTCAAATATGTCACACATACCCATTGGTCGTTTCCAGAGATCACAGCATGACTGCCTTCCCCAATGGCAGAGCTCGCTTGCAGAAGAATTGGCCGTACAAAAGGATCGATTGTGACCATTATCCACTGGGCAAGGGATAATGAAATATTTTCCAACATTGCACTGAGCCCGGGAATTCCTTGGATGATTTCCTCGATTCCTACAATTTAGTTGACGAGTGAGGATACACTGATATCAGCAGGCCCAGAAAATGTAGACAGAACCACTCACGCCGCATCAAGTTATCGCGGACTTTGAAGAGATCCCAAATCTTAGCTTGAAGCTCTTCTGGGGCTATTTGATCGATACGACCCTGGAAACATCAATAGACCACAGATTGATTGAAAATACTCAGTTAATGAACTGTTTGATCCGGGTTCAGTATTGCACCTACATCAAGATCAAAAGCATGTTTTTTCTCATCCATAGACGCCAAATCGTGGTTAACATCCGAGCTTCCCCCGCCTAGTGGAAGCTTGCTCATCAACGACTTGATAAAGTCCAAGTTGATGCCCCCAGGCTTCTTGTTTGCGTCTTGGGCGCCATCTAGTTGTGAAGTCAAGTCCGCAATCGAAGCAGAAGAGATTTTATCGCTTGCTTCCCCAAGCATTGAGAAGCAAAAGTCCGCTCCGGCGAATGTTCCAGTTACTAAAGGTGGTACCGGACCATCAGGGCTGTTCACCTTGACTGAAAATGCAAAGACATCTGTCAGCTTCATGACGCGCTTACTATATCCATGTTCAAAAGGCATACCATTTTCACCCACGTGTGCAAATACTTGTTTATGACCCAGCTTTTGCAGGGCTAACTCGCACCAATTGCCTGGATGATATGAAGGACAAGACTAGGCTAAGTAAAATAGCGATTTGTATCAAAACATCACAAGTCGAATTCCCAAAGGCTTACTGTGGGCAGAGAAGTCTTCCAATGTATGAAGGCCAGTACCAAGCAACCGAAGGCTTTCAAACTCCTTTTCTTCATTTCCTTCTCGGCGGGCTTGGCGTCCCAGCTCAATACACTGTCGAAAGACTCTGCGAATACAAGCTGTTGACGTGTCGAATCCTTGGTCTTCCGATGCGATGTACATCTGGGGTTACGAATCAAGTGAGCAAGCAGGATGTTGGGGCGGTGACAAAAAATCTTACCTTCATTCCATTTCTTTCATCAATTCGAAGCTCACGCGCCTCATCAACAGGTGGTCTAAGACGAGGATCATACTTTCGTGGATCTTCTCCTTCAGCGTATCCCTTGGGGTTCTGAAAGCAAGATTGAAGGAACATGAGTTGAATTGGGGGCCAGACATTCAAGCTGGAGGGAGACCTACATCGATATGTTCTGTGAGTAAATAGACTGATAGTCGCTCTCTGGTCACCTGAAATTCGCGTGTGGCATAGCCTACAGAGATTATCTTGTTCAGCTACTAATTTCAGCCATGGATGGTTATGAACAGGCATACCAAAGCTCAAGAAGCCCATGGTCATGATGCAAATGACTAGGGATTCAGGAGTCATGGCCTTGAATCCAGCAATGTCGCAAACTTGAGAGAGATCACGCAGCCAATCTAGTGATACCAGGGGACACGTTGAGAGCATCAGATAATGGCTCTGGAAATATAACGACTATTGGTGAGGCCACTTACTTCCAAAATAAATCCTCTTGACATCTAAAGCGGTAAACTTCTTCCCTCCTTTAGATCCACTCCCGATCTTGCCTGAAGCAGCGCCCATGAGAGCACTGGCGATAGCTCCGACGATCGCACCCCCACCCTGGCCGGCAACTTTCACAAGACCTTCCAATGAGTCTGTGGAAAGACAGACAAGTCAGCATCCGAACTCGATCACCGGATATCCCGACAATCAAAAGAACCCGGCCTACCCTCAATATCACCATGTCTCCAGGCCTAGATTTCCCGAACAAAAAGGACGCAAAGAGATGAGGAAAAACGGTGCAGGTTTCATGCCGATATCACGGGTTCCACGGAGGGGTTCCTGTACATACCTTTCCCTTGAGGAACGCGGCGTCCGGGATGTTACCCTACCAAAGCCAAAGCCGGAAATAAAAATAAACAACAGTATAGCTGTTGGAGAGGTCAAGCGGAGGAGCAACACACCGATCCAAAAGCGGAGACAGAGGGTAAGCAGGAGAGCAAGCCGACGACCACCGCCGCGTAGAGCAAGTTGGTCTTGAAGGTTGATGCGCTCATGGGCTGGCAGGACGAACACTTCATTCCGATAAGAGTAATTCGTTTCAAGGTAGCTATGGAATCCTTCAGCGCCGATCTTGACTACTGTAAGGTTTTGGTCGAGACAGGGGGGAGAGAAAGGGGGTCGGTCGGCTCACTACGAAGGGGCAGTGATGACTATACCGACGCGGACTTCGGTGACGTCATCGTGGCCCAGATCGCAGCACCACAGAAAGCGTGTCGGAGCGGATCATCACACCATTCACCATATCTTTGCTTGGCCCATCATCACGACGGCAAAACTACATGGATTCGCATATCAGAAGAAGAAAAAGAGAGCAGTGTCCAAGCTAAGTACATATAATTAGCAACCACACACACACACACACAAACCAGTCTTATTTTTTTTGTTTATTTTTCATCATAATTTCAAACACACACACACACAAATAAAAGAAAAGGAAGAAAGAAGAAAGAAAGAAGAGGGAGAGAAAAAAGAGATACAACGGACCAAAAAAAAAACAAGACTT
>SMGU01005475.1:0-11036 GCA_004348175.1 Puccinia novopanici
GTTTGACATGCAACCCACACAATTGAAGCCACAAACCACCCACATTGTCCTTGCGACGCCAGGGTGGGTTTCAGGTTCAAGGCCATTTTTTTCAACCTGCGTGGGCCGGTTGCAGCTACAGACCCACCTGGTTTGTGGGTTGAATCTTGGCCCGCAACCCAAAAAAACTGCATATGTGGGTTGCAGATTCAATCCCACATCTTCAAAAGTGGGTGTGGGGTTCAATCTGCAAATCATAATGAAAATATTTTTTCATAACATTTATTCTTTTTTTTTATAACATTTATTCTTTTTTTTTAAAAAAAAAAATATTCTTTTTTTTTCATCAAATTTATTCTTACCTTTGGTTGTTTTTTGTTTTTCATAACAATTATTTTTTCTTTTTTTTTTTTTTTGATTTTTTCATAACATTTATTACTTAATTTTTAATCAAAATCCTTTTCTCATGGATGGAAAAAAAAAGTTGATCAGATTTTTGGCCAGGCTGTCACAATTTCCTTTTTTAAATAAGCATTGAAATGTGTTTTTTTTAAGTGTTGATTTTTTTTTTCCTCCTCTGCGGCCATGGGTTGCAGAATGAACCCCACACCCACTTTTGCAGATGTGGGATTGAATCTGCGACCCACATCCATGATTTTTTTGGGTTGCAGGCCAAAATTTGACCCACAAACAAGGTGGGTCTGTAGCCGCAACCCACCCACCCAGGTTGAGAAAATGGCCTTGAACCCGCAATCCACTGGCTGTGGGTTATTTTTGAAGCCACGACCCACCCCAGCATTGCAAGGACAACGGGGGTGGGTTGCGGCTTCAATTGGGTGGGTTGCGTGTCAAACACCCTTTTTTTTTTCTTTCTCCACTCACATTTGAATAGCCTCAAATTTAAATAGTCATCAGAAAAAAAAAAAACTCTTATCAATCATAGCCCTTTTGGGTACTGAATCACAGGGTTCCCAATTGTGTAGTCTGTGACCTGGCCAGAGGCAGTACTTGACTGGGTCACACTGAATCTGCGGGGTCCAGGTTGCATCCTTAATAGCCCAGTTCACATAGGGCTGTCATCAGCAGATTCACATAAGGTATAGCACTTGCATCAGTGGAAGACTTCCCTTCTGTTGAGATACAGAGCCTGTAAGCTAGTGATTGTATGCTTGTTTCTAGATTGTGCTTCTACCAAGTAGCCCATCTCTACATTACTACCGCCTTCTCACTCAGCTTCCTTTAACCTTACCAAATACAATCACCTCATTCTCATGTCAAAGTCACCTCTGTGAGTCTCGGCAGATTTCTTGTTTTCAGTCCCTGCTGTCCCTCAACACCTTCACCCTGAAAGCTTAATTTAGACAGGCTAATTCTAAATTCCAAACTTTGTTTGGTGATGAAAAATGATGACAGATGAGTTCCCATAATCAAACAAAGCTTTGAAGTTAGGTTTAGCCAGTCTAAATTAAGCAATCTGGACCAACAGGAAGTCTTCCAGTAATCTTGAGCCAAATCACATCCTTCCCAGTGCATCCATATCTCAGCCTATATCCCCCTGCCCTAGAGACCGGGGGCTCTTCTTTTCTTTCACCATGCTCCACTATTCTTCCACGGGTGGGGATGGGGGGATAAAATGCCTTTGCTATGTGAACAGGGCTGCTGATGCCTTGCTGACATGCAAGCTAAATCTTGCTGACATTTAACCTTGCAGGTGCTAAATTTTAGCAACGTGAACAGGGCTAATATATAGCAGAACCTTGACCCCCTCGGTGAAACCAACAGTATCCGGGAGCTTCCCGTGTGTTTTAGCGGTCGGTGCTCGGACTGACTCGCAAACCCCGACCCGACACCCGGGACTAATTATGCCATATTGATGCATGTGAGAGCGGGTTGGATGGTCGATCCCTATTTTGAATTTATGTCATGATGAAATGCTGCTGTTGACCCCCACCATCTTCGCCAACAAGCTAACGATCTACTGCCTGCTTCTTGAGTCATTGGCAAAACCGAGGTAATCAGGTGATCTCTTTCGAAGCTTGACCAAGAACTGTTTGGGTGTGATGTTCGAGCGACCACACTACATCCCACGAAACCGCCGGGCTAACTTATCCAAGTACAAGTACAGCGGTGAAGACCACTCCATCATCTCTCGCTATGTCTTGACGCCTTACTGGAATCGATTGGTCACTTTTGTCCCCATGAGCGTCGCGCCGAACTTGATCACATTGACTGTGCGGTCATGGCTCCTCTCCTCGTCACATTAATAATTGGCCATTCTGACGAGTGTTTTGTTTTGCGTCTTTTAGGGTCTCGTATTCGTGATGGTCAACTTTGGAAGTCTGCTAATATTTCAGCCCGACCTAGCTTGCTCTCACAAGCCTTCGTTCGTTTCCAAGGCTGGCTTGCTACTTGAAACTTCAGAAGGTAGCCTCCTGGGTAAACTCAAGTCGCTTATAGGATTTAAGAATTTTCAAGCGAAATGTCCCAGTGGCTGGCTATATTTCAGGTAAGCTCTCAAATCGAACATCTCCTAAAAACTGCCTGTCTTGGCAGTTGATTCGTGAGCGTTCACTAACCTAAGGTAGTAACAATATCCAGTTTTGCGCTGGGGTTATGGATTTACCAAAGCTTAGATGCGATCGACGGCAAACAAGCCAGGCGAACCGGGACCTCTGGACCTCTAGGTGAACTGTTCGATCACGGTTAGTTCTTGACACCACTACTGTTTGTCGTCTGAAGTTTTTTTCGCGGTATGCCGCTAATCGTTTCACTCGGAGTTTCAGGTTGTGATGCCTTAAACACCACTGTAAGCTAGTCAGCTGTTGTCAACAGCAATAAATCATGTTCCATCTGAATCGAGTCTTTCGTACATGATAGCTTGGCGCTATCCTTGCCTCGGCGTCTTTAAATCTAGGTCACTCCTGGTGGACAGGTCAGCCCGGGCAATCATTGGTAGATTTTATCTAGGAGCAGCTTCCCTCTGATCCTATTTATGATTTAGTTGCTTCTCAGGTTGCACCGCTCGCTAACTTTTATCTCACCACGTGGGAGGAATATCATACGGGGGTGAGCATGGATAAACTGATAGACATCGTGCATCGCTGGCATACACCGATACCATCCATCTACGTTTCAGACTTTATTTCTGAGTAGCTTCAGCGGTCCTGTCGAGGGGATTCTGCTGGTGATTGGTGTATTTCTGGTAACTGCATTATACGGTGAGTGGTGAGATCTGCCGCTTGGACAATCTCAATTTGAATACTCAGGAAACTCAACTGCTTGCAACCAAATCATCCCTCTCTCGCAGGCCCCCCGTTCTGGGATCAGGGAATTTTCACTCTCTTGGGGCTCAGCTCAATACCTTTCGTCAAGCGTTGGGGGTTGGATTTTCCTCTCAACAAATGCTCATTGCTGTTTGCGGTTTTCAGCCTGGGGTCCAATGTCATGGGAAGGTAAGTCACTTGCTAGCGATTTTTAGTGCCAAATAAAGGTTGCTTATTGGAGTCATTCTTACAACAGCTACATCAATGTCGCGAAAAGTCATCGTGGTCAGAAAGGTTCCAGCGCCAAGACTCTGCTGGGATTGTTGCCCTTTGTTTTGCAAACGACGATCAATCTACTATGGCTTCACTCGCAACCATCTCTATTGAACCGTCACCTTCTGCCGTTTATGCTTTACTACGGTTTGAGCTTTGCTTATCTGGTTGGGCTACTCATTGTCTCACATATCCTCAAGGCTCCGGAAGTATTTCCCCATTGGAATGTATTGCTCTGTTGGTCATTCATAGGCTTCGCAGACTCCCACATCAATACTCTCACCCTTGGTTTGGTCAAGCAGCCTTTCTTCCAAAAATCGGAAGCCGGAGTCGTCCAGTTTGTTTGGTTAAGTATCCTAGTAGCCGGCGTTGTTTATGCGTATTTTGTGACAGATGTGGTCCTAGATGTCTGTGATTACTGCGATATAAGTTAAGTCTTTTTTTCTGTTTGCTGGATTGTGTGCATTTCATCACCCTGGACACAGCACGAAACTGATCATCCATGCTATATTGTGTCATGTTCTTCTCCTTTATTTTGTAGATTGTCTGACAATCAAGAAGTCCGGAGGCCAGAAGCTTGGAAAAACCTCACAAGCCTCTCCCATGAAAGCTGACGAGACCAACACCCCCAGCAGAGAAAAGGTCTCAAATCTCCGCAAGAAGAACAAATTTTTCTGACCATCCCGGCTACTCTCCTTTCGCAAACTTGTCCGGCTCTTCTCAGATCTGAAATTGGATTGTATTAAATTAAGTGCATCAAAGGAACAAGAGGGTCCTTCGATGAAAGCACACTTTTGATTGGGATTCGTTGGGCTATCTGAAGTTGATTGTTTTCGAAGTCTATACTCTATTGTATCCTCTTTTTAGCTTCTATATTTTATCAGCTTAGCATTCTCGTTTCATGTCGCTTTGTGTCTCCTTCATGAGTCATTTTATTGCGTCATAAAAATTTTCCACCTGGTCCAAATAATTTCTAAACTTCTCCTCTATCCACTTTTCAGTTTGGAACATCCTCTGATTATCCTTAAGTCCAGAACAGGTTTTTTGATGCCTTGCTGTTACATACATCAGTGAATCATTGCAGACCCAAACTGTGTTCCAACTAATTCTCTAGCATCATATTTACAGTGGATAGAAAAGAGAGGAAAAGAGCCTTTTCAAAGGGCCTCTTCTACATATGTGTAAATTTCCACAACCAGGTAGACACCATTAGCTAGTGTAAGAAATATCTACCTCATACCTTTGTTGGCTTAAACTATGGTGGTTTGGTCAGAGAGTGAGGAAGGTATTAGGTTTCAAATAAAAGCTGTCTGTCCTGGTCTTCCATTTGATCTCATAGGGCCATTAATTCTACAACCAACCCCTCCTCCTCCTTCTCCTATTACACATACCTTGGAGTGGAGTACTGTTGAAAGGAATTCATAGCAGATGTTCTGTATCTTATATATCTATATGTGTTTTGAGCATTCTTCAGAAAGGCCATGGTGAAAAGTAGGAAAGATTGTTGGCTGGCAGAGAGGGCTACATTTATGGTAACAAAGCCAAGTATTAGACAAACTGCCTGTCATAGTACAGGAAAAAGAGGCCCCCAGATTGCCCATGTTGATTAATCACTGGGCCTTGAAATAGAAGGGCTGAAATCTGTCCTGTCTTTTTTGGGCCTCTAGTTTTTTCATGTCCCTTCCTTCTGAATAACCATGGTGATTATTATTTAACTTGAACTATAATTGTGTTCAATAATTGAACATTATCAGGTCATTAAATATTATGGGTGTATATAATTGGCAAAAAGATTTATCACAAATATTTCACACTGTGTTAAACAATCAATATTCTGATGTTGCCAAACTGGACATACTTCATCATCATCCACTTTTGCTCCGCATTTGATGGCACAAATTTATTGCTTCAAGCAATCATCCAACCTCTTTCAGAAAGGAAAGGCTTTTGATTTCATGTCCAATTTCAAGCTTTCTTCAATAAGAAATTTCAGCACAATATTGCCCCACACCACAAAGATTTTGCTGCAGTTTGTGACCTGAAGAATGATTCCATGCTGCCAGAATAATTTCATGCCGCCAGAATAATTTCATGCCGTCAACACAAGTCCCCATGTGGGCTGAATTCAGGAGAGGCAGCCTAGCTAGCACAACATTTACAACCTAAAATGATGTTGATTTTTTTACATATTTGAATAAATATATAAATTTTTAGTCATGAACAAGCAAATAATTTCAAACGACGATTGTATTATTCAGCAAAAAACAATCCATGTAATAATATAAAATACAAGGGAATTGAGAGTCAAATGTAACGATGTCTAGCAGAGCATGGTCAATTAGGGAGAATCAATGTCTCTCTCACAAAGCAGAGCAACAACATGAGAAGGTATATCTGGTAGCTTTCCGTATAAGAAACCCATTCATGTTGGGGGGCAGCTAGCAAGCAGATGTATCCCGTGGCTTGTTGTAGAACTTGCTTATCACCTTTTCCAATTCCCCAGCCCTACTCAAATGTTTCAGGAAATTGATAAAGAAATAGGCGTCTGAAAAGTTCGAGGCCAATCCAAATCTGCATTTTTTTAAAAAACAAAAAAAGAAGGTAGTGAGAACGACAGACCTCAGCCATGCAGCCTCCTTCGGCTAACTTCCTCACAGCTATATTCAGCAACAAAAGGAGTTGGCGTTATCACTTACGATGCCCTCGTCACCCCAGCTGCTCGAACACCCCATTTGGCTTGGATATCTTTCTTGGTTTCGCCGCTTTGCAACTCGCCCATCATGTCTTTCATCTTCATGATGCTGGCGGCACCCCCAGGGTTGCTAGAAAGATTATTAGTGGTCAGCGTGGAGCTATTCTGCTTTGAATATCACTCATTTTACAAGAGGCAGAGATGTTCATGTACCACATGCAACCGGCTCGGAGACTGATTCCTTGGAGGGAAGCTGCATATTCGATCACTTCGCAGCTAACATACGCACCCATGGGGTCCATCACCTCGAATGCAATCAGACCACCGTGCAGCTTGGCCATCTCGGCCTTCGATAACATAATATTCGGACTTCGGATGAGTAAGAAAGGAGAATTTCCCACTTCATGCTTGATCTTAGTCATCTGATCGATCGTCCAATACGTCAGGGCAGCAACTCGGGCTCCCAAAGAGTTGCTTAGCGCTTTCTCTAAAGTCGCAAAGGCTGGTGGAATGATGAGGGTTGAGAGAAAATCGATCGTCCCATCTTCAAAACGCGCCGGCCCTTGTTCCATCGTGACTGCCGTCCCGGAGCCTGGACCAACTGCACGGTTCCCCACAAACCACGGCTTATTGAGCCTTTCGAGCAACTCTTTCTTGATCACCAGGGCGCCAAGACCTGTCGGAAGACCAATCATCTTGTAGATGCTGAACGCCACCGCATCTAGGAGCCATCCAATTTGATAGAGATAGCTTGCTCGTTGGGAGTAAAGCTGCCGCGTCTAGGAGGGTAGTGTATCCGAGCGAGGAGGCCAATGGAATAAGCTCATGAATGGGTGCCTTCAATCCGGTGATGTTACTTTGTGCTGTGGTAACAAACAGCCTGGTGAAGCAGATGAACCTTTCAGGGCTTGTAATCTTTCCTGCGTATTTAAATACATGTTTTTACCAGAGCTATTTGTGAGTATCTCGGATTGAGAAGCTGGGTGTTGTTCGAGATTGTTGGAAGTAAACATACAGTCAATGCATCGCTAGACGCCCTAAGGCCAAGCATGTCATCCGGGAGATCAAGATACTCCACTTGAGCCCCCGCTGAGTCGGCAAAAGCACGCATCCCATTGACACTATCTTAAGGTGTTAAGGAAATGTTACGCAAGTCTTTAATCTGAGGTTCAAAACAGTATGAAATAAAATATGACTCACTATGGCTATCAGCACTAATGATGAGCTTTTGACCAGATTGGTACGGGTATCCTTCCGCCAAGATCTTGATAGCCCCTGTTGCGTTGGGGGTCCAGATCAAGTCATAGACATTTGGACTAGCATCCAGAAATCCCAAGACTGCGAGTTTAGCGTCTTCATTGGCGCGACTGCTCAACTGGCTGGAGGGGTTAGTCGAGTGAGGGTTCCCGTAAACATTCTTCACAAGCCGATCGGCAAACGACTGGGCAAGGGATTCAGGGTAAAGGCCGGCACCGGTGTAATCCAAGTAGCAGGATGGACGGCTCGGATTGTCGAGACGCTTGAAGTCTGTCCGTCGGAGCTCGTCGAGGAAGGGAGAGTTGTATTCCGGGTGTTTTGCCAGGAAAGACAAGAAGGCTGGGTGGTATTTCCGACGGTTACGCCTTGAGACAGATTCTCTGGCTCATCGTCATCGGGTAGCTTGATGGCCCATCGGCGTCGCGATTGAAGCAGGGAAGCAGAAAGAAACACCACATAACTGATTAATACTCTGTTACTATACTTTAAGCTTATCTCAATCTACGATCAAACTTCTGTTCAATCGTGTCCTCCCAATCACCCACCCACTCGCTGAAAGTCTAATTTTCTATTAGAGCTTCACCAAACTCCGTTTCCACGTGGTATACTGGTCAACAAATCCTCGAGGACCCTATCTTTTCCCATTGACGTTTGCAAGGACCTCTACTGTCAAAGTAAGTCCTCCAACGTGTGCATCTCTGAGCGGTTTGTGGTGAACTACACGCCACGTTTGTGAGCATTGGACATCCTTGTTGCCTCCCCCCAGTGTTTGAATGGTCCAAGCGCGATGGAGTTCCAATAAAGACATCGTCACTCCCAATTTCTCCACTCGTGTTACCCCCCCCTGACCTCAAACCTCCGATATCCCATTTCCTTGCCTTCCCAGTGATTCTCCCTCTTCCTCGAACTCGGGAACCTCCACGATCTTCCAGGAGTTTTCCAACATCTCGATCGATCCCATGGCTGAATCCTCACAGACCCAACCGTCTGACTCCAAGGGCAAGGGGCGTATAGATGAGTCCGAAGAATCTACTCCAGCAGCGCAAACCCAACAGTTGCAGCAGGAGGCTCAGTGTGATTCTGCCGACTTCAACAATATCTCGGGTGAACTCCTTAAAATGATTTTTGAAAAATTCATTGCCGACGCTACTCCTTCCTCTAAACCTCTACAGGACAGGCTTTGATGGAGTCAATTGGCCAGGGATCTCTCTCCCCACCTCAATCTTGACGGCACCAATTTTCCTATGTGGACTGCTGCCTTGAAACAGGTGGTCAGGCAGGTTGTAGGTTGCAAGGATTATTTCGACAAGAACAATGTGTTGGTGGACCAGTCCGCGGCAAATGGGATTTTTGTTCTCATCAAACAATCGATTGATCCCAATCTCCATGCCTCAATCATGGGATGTCTGCGTATGAGGCCTACCACAGCCTGGCTCTTAGGCTTGATCGAGCGTCGTGGTCCCTGACGGTTTCTATGTGGAATGCTGTTGCGTTGCCCCAGATGGATCAGACTCTGTCATGGCTGCTTATGAGGCGGCTAAGAGGAACTGGATTGATTTGGAGAAGAAATTACATGGTCTGACGGTCGACAATCTTGCGGCCCTTAATTTCTACTCCAGTGTGCCCCGCTATCAGGAGCAAATCGCCAATGCATTGGACTCCCGCCTGTCAATCATCCCAAACTTGCCCATCCCCTCAGTGGAACTCTTAAACCTTTGCATCACTCAGACTCCTGCTAGCTTTTGCCTCTTGCTGTTCTTGGCCAGTGGCGTCTTTGACGTCAAATCAGCTTTTCTCCATAGCCCCATTGACTATGATGTCTACATCAAGCCTCCGGAAGGGTTGGACGTGCCAAAGGATCAGTTCTCAAGCTCAAAAAGGCTCTGTATGGAACAAAACAGGAAGGGTGTTGCTGGTGGCTCTACATGAAACAGCGGCTGGCCATAATTGGTCTCTTCCCAAATCCTGAGGATCAATCAACTTACACTTTCAAGACGGAGGCGATGTGGCACTTCTCTGGATTCACGTCGATGACGGACTTCTTACCGCCAGCTCTCATGATCTTTTGGCTCGACTCCAGCGGTGATTGTCGGCTGTTCTGGACTTGAAATGGGATGATCAGATAGCTAGTATTATTGGCATTAGGTTCCGCCCAACAGCAGGTGGCTTCGTCTTAGACCAGCCTATGCTGATCAACAAGCTTTTTCCATTGAGCCGTCAAATGTCACCACTCATACACCTATTGTTTCTTCCGATCTCTTGTCCAATCCGGCAACCAATATGGACCGGAGTATCTTTCGCGGATTGGGACACTTCTGTATCTGTCTCAAGGCTCGCAACCGACATAACCTTTGCTGTCAACTTCTTGGTGCGTTTCTCCATGAACCCTGATGCGGCGCACTGGCAGGCCCTTCACCATCTCATCTCTTACATCCAATACTCCTCCAGGCACAGTCTGCCGATCATTGCCAACCAGTCAGCGGGCAGGATGATTGTGTCACAACTTATGTGGACGCCAACTGGGGCGGTGAAGGTGGTCGGTCAGTTCATGGGTTCTTCACACTTGCGTGGGGGCTCCAGTCTCTTGGACGTCTAAGCAACAATCCTGTGGCCCGTTCCACCTGTCAGGCGGAATACATGGCGTTGTCATTTGGTGCGAAGGACGGACAATGGATATCTTCCCTTGCCAGGCAACTCTTTCCAATCAGTGCTCCGCGTCTTCTCTCAGACAACAATCAGCCATTGCAATCAGCTCCGACTGCGGCACTCGAAAAAATCATCGCCATGTCGAGCGGGAATTCCACATCATCAATGAACTCCTGCATCTCAACAAGGTTGTTATTCAATGGATTGTTACAGACCAACAACTGGCCAATGTTCTCACCAAGGCACTAGGGTGGCAAAAGTTGAGGGAATTTCTGGAAAGGGTTGGCTTGAAGGCTTTGCCAAAACTTTGGCAAGTAATGGGGGGTTGATATGCGCTGGCTGCGATGAACATATGCCCCCGCATCTGTTTGTCTCCCTCCAGGGCATTCTAATCTGGACCCCGGCGATTAATGTGTAGCAATTTTAGCTAACCATCCCTCCTTATATATTTCAGAAGGCGGCCTAGTTGGATTTCCTGGACTTCTCGCCTGGACACTCTGGATCTCCCCTCTTCCACGGCTTATCTCTCTTCCCGATCCCTCCCATTCCCTTTTCCTTCTTTCTCTTGTTGTTCTCTCTTCTAAAACCTCAGTTTCTTTTATCTTCAGTTCCTAGTTCTTTCTACTTGTTTTCTCTTTATCTTTACTCATTTTTCTTCCGTTTCCATTTTTATATTCTCTTTCTATGCTTCTGTTTTCTCTGGTTTTCTTTTTTGGTGTTGATGAGGGGAATGTTAAGATCAGTCAATGGTGTTATCATTTAATATATTCTCACATACTATGTTATATTTATTTATTTCTATACTTATATTTCTCATCACCACATCATTTTATGTACATACAGCACTATAAATACTTCTCCATACTCGAAATGCATGTCCTTTGGGGATTTTCTGTCTCTAAACATAAGCAATAGTCTAGGATTAA